>SJYV01021474.1:710704-800002 GCA_006410875.1 Neotragus pygmaeus | reverse complement strand
GTGGTCATGTATGGATGTGAGAGTTGGAGTGTGAAGAAAGCTGAGTGCCGAAGAATTGATGCTTTTGAACTATGGTGTTGGAGAAGACTCTTGAGAGTCCCTTGGACTGCAAGGAGATCCAGTCAGTCCATTCTAAAGGAGAACAGTCCTGGGTATTCTTTGGAAGGAATGATGCTGAAGCTGAAACTCCATTACTGTGGCCACCTCATGCAAAGAGTTGACTCACTGGGAGACTCTGATGCTGGGAGGGATTGGGGGCAGGAGGAGAAGGGGATGACAGAGGATGAGATGGCTGGATGGCATCACCGACTCGATGGACGTGAGTTTGAGTGAACTCCGGATGTTGGTGATGGACAGGGAGACCTAGCGTGCTGGAATTCATGGGGTCACAAAGAGTCGGACACAACTGAGCAGTGAACTGACTGAACTGAAGATATCCTAAAGGCATCAGGAGGGAGGGAAAGAGAAAAACAGAAGTATATAACCTTCAATGAATATCTATTGCTGCTGTTGTTTAGTTGTTAAGTTGTGTGAAACTCTTTGCAACCCTGTGTTACTATAGCCCTCCAGGCTCCTCCATCTATGGAATTTCCTAGGCAAGAATACTGGAGCGGGTTGTCATTTCCTTCTGTAGGGGGTTCTCCCTGACCCAGGGATCAAACTCACATCACCCTCCTGCTTGGCAGGCAGGTTGTTTGCCACTGAAACACTAGGGAAGCCTAAATAGCTAATAGCTGTGCTTATAAGATGGATAATGCAACGGCAGCCCACTCCAGTATTCCTGCATGAAGAATCCCAAGGAGAGAGGAGTCTCACGGGCTACAGTCAATGGGGTCACAAAGAGTCGGACATGACTGAAGTGACAGCGCGTACTAATGAGAACGATGCAACTACCCCTAGATCTTCAAATACAGATAATGTTTTTCTGTTAAAACATTCAGTAATTTTTTTAAATTCAGTAAATTCTCTGTGACAGAAGAAGATGGTGGTAACTAGAAACAAATGAACTTATGACTCTAGACTCAATGCTTATTTGCAAATACATACTTAACAAATATATGAATACATACACAGGTGCATGCATATGTGTACATGTGATATGTGACCCACTGTCAATATTAGAAGATGAAGGGAGAGAAGGTGGAGGGGAGTGTCTTTTCAAGGACAATTTTAGTCACATCCTGCCTTTTGAAACATGAAGTCCCAGTTACGTACCTTACACCATTCCCAAGAGGAAATTTGTCAACACAGGTTAGGAAGCTTATTATAAAGCAATCAGCCATCTTTCTGAAAGGTGCCCTTCTTGGAGCAGCTCAGCAAAGACTTGGAAAGTGTCCTCCAGCTTCTTTCTGACCATCAGCACCAGAGCCTGTCACTGTGGTAGGTGGTCTCTCTGCCCTGGGAAACATACCACATTTCATTCATGCACCTTCAAAGAGCACCAGGTACCAAAGAAGGCCTGGGGCAGCTTTAGTGAGGGTTGTGTTTTCTGTGAAAGCAGTTTTATGTCCAGGAAATTCCATGGGGATCATGGAGTCACATCCAGTCAGAGCTTCACTTGCTTGTGTGCAAGTAAATGCTTCCGTCTCTCTCCCTGTTTTCTCCTTATCCCATTCAGAGATGTGAAACCTGCCTTCTCCTATCTATATAGTGTCAAAAAGAAGTGATTTGACATAAGGAAACCCATAGTTTTATTCCATTTCTGCCACTATCCAGCAGTGTCATGTATCAGACAATTTCCTTCTTTTTCTGCCCTTGACATGACAATGAAGTGCTTCGATCCTTGGAGTGAAATAGAATTGAGAGTCACTTCTAAGAGCTGCAGCAGAAAATCGGTGAAGGATGAAGTGTTCCATGAGGAACTGGCTGATTGGCAGAATTTTACTGAGCTACCTTTTTAGCCCACTTTCCTACAACTTCCTCAAATATGTCCTGCAACAATTTCCTGAAATATGCCCTGTCAACCTTTGTTCTAACGGAGAGCATGAGCTCCAAGGTGAGGAGATAGAGCTCACCCTTGGGCAAATAGAATAATTCATTGCAGGTGAATTTGGCACTTGTTCCGTTACTTATTTTCAAATTTACCCTTTACCTCCCTACTTTATTTTCATGATGCTACATTTTGCTTATGCAAGGAATTCCAAAGCAAATTAATATGACAGTCAACCTTCCTTCCATCCTAAACTCTAAAACTCTGAATTCCTTTACAAAGATCTCCCTAGTCAAAGCTATGGTTTTTNGCCCCCCCCCAAAATAGTCTGACACTGTTTCCACTGTTTCCCCATCTATTTGCCATCAAATACTTTACGAGATATTAAATGATTTTTACCACTTTATTTTCTTTTAAGATTGCAGAACTAAATCTGGAGACACTATCTAGTCACCAGGAAAGCCAAGAGCCACAAAATACAGCAGAAGTAGTTCAGCAGCTAAACACAAGGTAATATTTTTCAGTTCTAAATAGTTACAAAGATAAATGGAGTATCCGATTGCTTATTTAACAACAAAACCTGGCAATTTCTTTTCTCCTTTTGAGTCTATTGAGAAATGTTTACTAATAATATGAGTAACATTCTTCCATTACAAAAACTATGGAGGGAAAACTCCCATCTACTTCCCTAAATAGCATGTTTTTCTAATTTTCTGAATATATTGACTTGTCTTAAAATAACTCATTTTACAAAAAAAGTAAGACATTGAAATAACATTGAACCAAGTAGCATGAGAGGAGATATAGACTAGTGAGTATTTTGATTAAAGGAGTCAGCTATAGTCTTGATGTCTTGCCCAGATTGGGGAAAATACAGACAAAAAACAGATTCAGAAGGGGGTTGTCTCTGCAGCATAGTAAATATATCAGATCCTTAGAATCTAGCCTAAACTTTGATAAAGAGCTTTGAATATATTTTTGGTTTATCCTTCCTCTCCCTGAATTGAGAGCACCAATGACAAATATAATTTCTATAATTGTGGAAATGTTCTGTATCTGTGCTACCACATGTGTGAACCTTTTAGTATATGTGACCACTGTGATTAAGGGACTGAATTTTCATTTTATTTAATTTTAATTAAAATAACCACATGTTGCTAATTGCTGCCATGTTAGACAGTACAAGTATAAAGAAAACTCTTAGGTTAGGGAAAACTGTTATTCCTACCTTAACCTCTCCTTCTTTACAGTGTTTTAGAATGCCTAGCTCAGTAGGCCAGAAGCTCCTTTTCTTGACCCGAGAGGCAGATGTTAGTGCACTTTCTTCTTCCAAAAACTGTCAAACTATTAAGTGCCTTTCAAATAAAGAGGTGAGTGACCCATTGTGTCTTTGAAGGTTGTATTCAGAGTAGAGGGTAATATAACCCTTCGTAACCTATGCCAGTATCAAGCTGTTATTCATCAGCAACGTTGTGTACCATTAGCCAGTCTTCTGTCTCAAATTTTGTTTGGAGCACTTTTAGTCTTAGTTACCCAATAGGAGCAGAACTGTCAGCTGCCAGTGTCTTTTCGATTCCAGCAGGCCTGTGGCTTTGGCTGTTGAAGTTCTGTCTCTCATGACATTGGTAATTTCATTTTGGATTTTCTTATAATTAGATTCAGGTTATGCAGACTATAGTTTTTAGCCAGATCATACATAAGTAATATGTCCTTTTCAGGGTACCACATCAAGAGGCATATTTGTCCATCTGTCCCTCTCTTGTTTTTATTTTGATGATCTTAACAGGATGTTGTCTGCTTTCTCTGTTAGAGAGTTACTGCTTTTTTCCCCTACTTCAGATAAGTACTATGTGAGGATATACTTTAAGAAAAGCAGATACCCTGCTTTTCATCAAAATCCCCTCCTGCTCTTATCAGACTGGTTCCAAATAGGAAAAGGAGTACGTCAAGGCTATATATTGTCACCCTGCTTATTTAACTTCTATGCAGAGTACATCATGAGAAATGCTGGGCTGGAAGAAGCACAAGCTGGAATCAAGATGGCTGGGAGAAATATCAATAAACTCAGATATGCAGATGACACCACCCTTATGGCAGAAAGTGAAGAGGAACCAGAAAGCCTCTTGATGAAAGTGAAAGAGGAGAGTGAAAAAGTTGGCTTAAAGCTCAACATTCAGAAAATGAAGATCATGGCATCTGGTCCCATCACTTCATGGGAAGTAGGTAGGGAAGCAGTAGAAACAGTGTCAGACTTTATTTTTTTGGGCTCCAAAATCACTGTAGATGGTGATTGCAGCCATGAAATTAAAAGACGCTTACTCCTTGGACAAAAAGTTATGACCAACCTAGATAGCATATTCAAAAGCAGAGACATTACTTTGCCAACAAAGGTCTGTCTAGTCAAGGCTATGGTTTTTCCAGTGGTCATGTATGGATGTGAGAGTTGGACTGTGAAGAAGGNCAAAAGCAGAGACATTACTTTCCCAACAAAAGTCCGTGTAGTCAAGGCTATGGTTTTTCCTGTGGTCATGTATGGATGTGAGAGTTGAACTGTGAAGAAAGCTGAGCACCAAAGAATTGATGCTTTTGAACTGTGGTGTTGGAGAAGACTCTTGAGAGTCCCTTGGACTGCAAGGAGATCAGTCTTGGGTGTTCTTTGGAAGGCCTGATGCTAAAGCTGAAACTCCAATACTTTGGCCACCTCATGTGAAGAGTTGACTCATTGGAAAAGACTGATGCTGGGAGGGATTGGAGGCAGGAGGAGAAGGGGATGACAGAGGATGAGATGGCTGGATGGCATCACCGACTCGATGGACATGAGTTTTAGTGAACTCCGGGAGTTGGTGATGGACAGGGAGGCCTGGCATGCTGTGATTCATGGGGTCGCAAAGAGTCGGACACAACTGAGTGACCAAACTGAACTGAACTGATGATTCTTAGATGAACCAACTTTACTGTGATTGGTGTACAAGGATGACTTTCCAACTCTATATACTTCCTCCATATTTACTAGTTGATACTCAGCATTCTGTGAGCAAGAGTCCTCCCATTACCTTATTTATTTGTTCACTCATTCATTAATTTCATGTGGACCTGTGGATTCCTCTTTTATTTCAGTATGCTCAATTGTGTCTGACTCTTTGTGACCCATTGGACTCTAGCCCACCAGGCTCCACTGCCTGTAGAATTTTCCACACAAGAATACTGGAGTGGGTTCCAATTTCCTATTCCAGGGGATCTTCCAACCCAGGGATTGAATTCACATCTCTTGCACCTCCTGCACTGGCAGTCAGATTCATTACCACTGCAGCTTCTGGGAAACCCTATTGATGTCTATACATTTATGCAAAATAAGTACTATGAAGCCAGAATGGATTTTTCATTTCTGGACAATTTGAGCTTTTTTTTTTAATATGAAACAAATATTAGTAGGTATCCTCCTCAGAGGATATTTTATTATCCTGGTTAGGACTCTCAATACTGTGTTGAATAGAGGTCGCAGGAGCAGGCATCCTTGTTCCTGATCTTAGAGAAAAAGTTTTTAGTCTTTTTCCTTTGAGTATGATGTTCAGTTCGGTTCAGTTCAGTTGTGTCTGACTCTTTGCGATCCCATGAACTGCAGCACGCCAGGCCTCCCTGTCCATCACCAACTCCCAGAGTCCACTCAAACCCATGTCNCTGCTGATATTCATAATAAAATTCCTAGGATCTATTCTTAATTTCTCAGGCTGTCTGGCATTAAGTATGATGTGCTTTTTGCTCTTAAAATTAACTAAGCTGGAAATAGTGTCCTTAACTAGGAGAATAAGACATTAACCAGTTTTTCAGAGGACATAATGTTATGTTTATATAATATTCTAAACCTGTAAATGTCAGAATTTAGTCAAGGTAAAAACAAGAGACCAGTTTTATACTACTGATCTAAATCTTTACAAAAAATGCAAGGTCTCTCTGCTACAAGCTGGTCAGTGACCTCACCTTCCTCCAGGCTGATTGCCGAGGCATGGCACTTTGCTGACTCTGCATACAGGCCTCTAGAATGCTCATGTAACTATTATGTTTCAATTCTAGATGCGCATTTTCAAAATGCTCGGCATCCAGTCATATGCCATGTTCATTTCCTTCAGCTTTCTTTTTTACTTTTTGAAAACTGAATAGCACATGTATCAAATGTGTTAAATTGATGATTTCACTTGCTGTTATAAAGTACCTGTAGTTCTTATCCCATCAAGCCCCAGGGCCTGAATTTACTTCATAGGATTGTAAGTTCTGGGGGTTTAACTGGTGCATGTGCAAAGTATTTATCTTAAACTTGAAAAATCCTGAACTCTTGTTCTTTTTTGTAGCTATCAGTCCTAAATTACAACTTCAGTTTTATGACCCTGAGACAGGGCTGTTGTAAAATACAATCGTTGTACAGGTTTTATCCTTTCTACAATGAAAAGGAAAAATGTGTGTACTAACCTTCAATAAACATTTAGAAAATTATATTGAAGTCTCTCCAGATCTGATGGAAATCTGTCAGAGGTATTGCTGAGTCCACAGCCTACAGGAGAGAACTAATATGACTGGCACACTCTGTTTCTTAGTTTCTAAATCCAGGCAAAGATTTCTTGAAAAAGACAAATACACTACTGCAAACGTAAAGGAAACCCAAAGAGATTTTTGACTTACAGTACAAAGATGTAAGAAGTGAAATAAGAGATACTGTCATCACATTATGATTCAGAAAATATACACCATCTCTACTCAGCCATTTGAAGCCCATGACTTCACAAAAGTCATTTGACTTTGCTCTAGGGTGCCATGAGATTTTCACTGACCAAGTGACATTTGTTTGCTGAGACTACACTTTGATGGCCAAGTCTGACTTCCCCTTTGTGGGTCATGGAGTAAGTTGTTTTTGTCACCTACTAGAGAATTGTATATCCCTCCTTACAAGTGCATAGGAAACCCCGAGCGACAAGTAACGGAGGAATGAGGATCAGCCAAAATTTTCAAATAAATTACTGATTGTGAGTGTGCATCTTGAAAAATCGTATTGATGGGTCTAAAGTAATAAAATACTACAAAGCTATTTCAGGTCCAAGTCTAATTGCAGAACTGGTGTTGCTGTCCACAGTGCTGAACTATCATCTTTACAGTCCATGGCAATTTTTATTCTAGTTTTGGCCCATGGGAGAGCTGTCTACCCAACATTTCCAGAATCTGGAAATAAACAAATCAAGAAGAAGTAGGCTATGGAAGAGGGAAAATATTAAAATAGAGAGACAAATGTTTGAAACTATTGGAAAGACACAACTGAGAAAATAAAAAGATAAAAACATTTTTCTTTTGAAATGGTATCTCAGGGAAGCAACCTGCCATGGCTTTGGCCAAACTGAGGTGCCTCGAGAAAACCTAAAATAGTGTAATGAATAATATAATTTTTAAAATATCATTAGGAAAGAAAGTTCTAGAGTGCAGAGGAAAGATGTTTTCTCTAGGCATAAACATATTATTGAAATGCCAGTTTTCAAAACTCCTAGTTTTTTTTCCCTATTCTTTCATATAATGAAAACATATTTTCAATTTTCATACTGTAGTAAAAAATGTATTTATGTTTCAAATTGGGCACAGTTAATATATGTAATACCTTTAGACATTTTTTATCATATATCTGATTGTTACAGGTGATCTTTCTCCCTCTGGTAATTTTAATGAGCATGCTCTCCTCTCCTGATAATATAATTATGCTTTTGAAGCTCATAAACCTGACAAATATTTAGAATACCATTACAACTAAAGATAGGATTGATTAGACTTTCACTTTTGCCAAAGGAATGTATAAAAATTAGAATAAAAGTGTTTATAGATGCAAATTTCTGGAGATTTTAAATGATTTAAGATATGGTTACTTCTTATATAGAGAAAGTCAGTGATTTTTTTTCTTTAAATATAGCCTATTTAGGACCCAGCTGAACCTTGGAAAACACAGATGTACCTCTTGTTTGAAGCAGTTGTCTCTGAAATACCCCTCCCTTTATGTGTTGAAAAACAACTCTAGTAACATGCCTTGGTTTGGTCTTGTGCTTTATACTTTTAAACGTTATTGTTGTTCAATCACCCAGTAGTGTGTGACTCTTTGTGACCCCATGGATTGCATCACGTCAGGCCTCCTTGTCCCTCATCATCTCCTGGAACTTGCCCAAGTTCATGTTCATTGCATCGGTGATGTCATTGAGGCATCTCATCCTCTGACNAGTCACCCAGTAGTGTATGACTCTTTGTGACCCCATGGATTGCATCACGTCAGGCCTCCTTGTCCCTCATCATCTCCTGGGACTTGCCCAAGTTCATGTTCATTGCATCGGTGATGTCATTGAGGCATCTCATCCTCTGACGTCCTCTTCTCCTTCGGCCTTCAGTCTTTCCCAGCATCAAGGTCTTTCCTAATGAGTCATCTCTTCATATCAGTTAACCAAAATAATGGCACTTCAGCTTCAGCATTAGTCCTTCCAGTGAATATTCAGGGTTGATCTCCCTTAAGATTGACTGGTTTGATCTTGCTGTTCAAGGGACTTTCAGGAGTCTCCCCAGCTCCACAGTTCAAAGACATCAATTCTTTGGTGTTCTGCCTTCTTTTAAGTCCAGCTCTAACAACTGTATGTGACCCATGGGGAAACCTTAGCTTTGACTATATGAACCTTTGTTGGCAGAGTAATGTCTCTGCTTTTCAACACACTGTCTAGGTTTGTCATTGCTTTCCTNGAGTCCCTTGGACTGCAAGGAGATCCAACCAGTCCATTCTGAAGGAGATCAGCCCTGGGATTTCTTTGGAAGGAATGATGCTAAAGCTGAAACTCCAGTACTTTGGCCACCTCATGCGAAGAGTTGACTCATTGGAAAAGACTCTGATGTTGGGAGGGATTGGGGGCAGGAGGAAAAGGGGACGACGGAGGATGAGATGGCTGGATGGCATCACCGACTCGATGGATGTGGGTTTGAGTGAACTCTGGGAGTTGGTGATGGACAGGGAGGTCTGGCGTGCTGCGATTCATGGGGTCGCAAAGAGTTGGACACGACTGAGCGACTGAACTGAACTGAACACATAATTTAAAAACAGGAAGTTAGCTTTTAAACATTAGGCTGAAGTCAAGTGCTTCAGAAAATAGAAAGGCTTCAGCCTGAGAATTTAACATGACAAAGGTCACAGCGGGGGGGAGGTAGGTGACTCTGGCTTTGCCTCTTGTTCAGTCTTTGGGTTTGTTCATTGTTTGCCCATCTCTCACATCCCTGTTTTGCACATGGCCTCATTTCACACTCTGGTCTATACCAGTCAAAAGAGCTACTCAGTCAAAATGCAAGAACTCCGTTAATACATGAACTTCCCATGTACAAAAATAGGAGAAAAGGCCTTATTCTCACTGCTATAAAATAAACCATTGTGTGAATGAACCATAATTCATTTACTAATTCTCTTGCTGATGGATAATGTCTGGGTTGTTTCCAGTGTTGTTGTTCTTTTTATTACAAGCAATGCTGTAATGAATAACCTGGTACATCCTTCCTGGTGCACATGTACAAGTTTCACAAAGGCAACAGCTCTCAAAGTGTGCTCCAAGAACCCCTTGGAGTCCCTGAAGCCCTTTTAGGGGGTCCATGAGGTCAAGACTATTTTCATAAGAATTTTCACTTTCATTCTGTTAGGCACACTGATGAGTTTTTCAGAGGCTGTGATAAATACACAATTATCCAAAAGTCTATTGAAATGCTCCTACTGTTTCCAATTATATATTTGTATGAGGCAGTCTTCTGTTAAAGCCAGTCAATAAAGAGATTTGCAAAATGTAAACAATGCTACTCATCTCCTTAAATTTTAAATTACATATAGGAACTTCATTGGCCAGTGGTTAAAACTCCATGCTTCCATCTCAGGGGGTACAGGTTCATCCTCTGGTCAGGGAATTCAGATCCTATATACCACACAGCATTGCCAACCAACAAACAAAAAAACCAAATAAAGTATACATAATTCTTTTTCATAAAATATGTTAACATGTACTGGGGTTCAATCGAAAAATGGGCAAAAGACCTAAATAGACATTTCTCCAAAGAAGAAATACAAATGACTGATAGGCACATGAAAAGATGCTCAACATTGCTAATTATGAGAGAAATGTAAATCAAAACTACAGTGAGGTACCACCTCACACTGGTCAGAATGGCCATCATTAGAAACCCTACAAATAACAAATGCTGGAGAGGTTGTGGAGTAAAGGGAACTCTCCTACACTGTTGGTGGGAACGTAATTTGGTGCAGCCACTGTGGAAAACAGTGTGGAGGCTTCTCAGAAAGTTAAAAAAAGAATTACCATATAATTCAGCAATCCCACTCCTGGGCCTATATCCAGACAAAACTCTATGGCAAAAAGATGCATGCACCTCAATGTTCGCAGCAGCACTGTTCATAATAACCAAGACATGGGGACAACCTTAATATCCATGGACAGATGAGTGGATGAAAAAGATGTGGTGCATATATACAATGGAGTACTACTCAGCCATAAGAAAGGATGGAGTACTACTCAGCCATAAGAAAGAATGGGAAGATGCCATTTGCAGCAACATGAATGTAACTAGCGATTATCATACTAAGTGAGGTTAGTCAGAAAGAGAAAGACAAATACCATATGATATACTTTTCATATGTGGAATCTAAAACAGGACACAGATAAACCTAAGTACGAAACAGAAACAGACGCACAGACACAGAGAACAGACCTGTGGTTGCCAAGGACAGGTAGGTTGGGATTGGCAACTGTAAGCTATTAGAATGGATAAACAACAAACTCCTGCATAGCACAGAGAGCTATATTCAAAATTCTATGATAAATCCTAATGGAAAATAATATAAAAATAATGTGTATATATATATATAGCTGAATTGCTTTGCTGTACAGCAGAAATTAACACATTGTAAATTAACCATATTTCGATTAAAAAAACATGTACTGAGCTTATTTTTAAATTAGTTAATATTTTTAAATGTTTCAATTTCTAAAATAGCACATATGATAAATGTAACCCACATAAGCAAAAGTTCTTTGGTATGGGCTCTCCAATACTTTTTAGGAGGATAAAAGAATCCAAAAAGCTTGAGAGGCAATGCCCTAGGGTACACGCCTAAGGATGGAACTGAAGAGCTGCAGGGGAGGTACATATCCAGCTTGAAATGATAAACCTCATAATCTCCAAACATTAAATTTTGCTTGATATTATTTACATAGAGCCTTACCCCCCCAAAATCAAGAAAATTAAAGTATACATAGCTCAGAAATGCATGCACATTTGCTAAAACAGAAAACAAAAAAGAGAGGCCAATGTCAGGCTCAAAATGCTAGACTACCTTTTGTGAGAAGGCAAGTGGATAGCTGGGAGGAAGCTGATGGGATTTGTTTTAAAAATTCATTTTCATTATAGTTTATTACAAAATATCATATATAATTCCTTGTGCTAAACAGTAGTACTTTGTTGTTTATCTATTTTATATATAGTATTTTGTATCTGCTAATCCCAAACTCCTAATTTATCTCCGCCCCCACCCCCCCACGGATTAGTTCTAAGGCTCAATGTTTATTATTGTGGTTTATAATTTACAGATATTCATTTGTCTTTTATATATATTAAGTATTTACATAATTTCTTTATTTACTAAAAATAAGAAACAGTTTCTGCCTTCAAGGGACTTCTACTCTGCTCCTTAGGTCAAACTCCTCGCCCCTGTGGGGTTTCAACCAACTGAGAAGCTGATCCAGGGCTGAAAGCATCAGCTCTATTGTTGGTAAAGCTAGATCTGAGAAAGTGGGGACCAAATGGTTTCTCCTCCCTTCTCACTTGATCCAGGTGGTCACATGCAAACTGGAGGTAACTTGCTGAGCCCTTCCGGAGTGGCAGGGCCTCCTTGGTAGAGGATGAGGCAGGAGAGAAACCTCCAAAGGGAAAAGGAGAAGGGGGGGCCCCCTTCCTGGAGAGCGGAGCAGAGATCCCTGGACAAGGCACACCCAAACCACCAAGATGCTGAGCAGGAGGTGACAGATGCTGTGAGAGGGCCAAGAGCAGGTGAGCAGTGCAAGGCAGGCAGAGGTTTGTTTTTTGCAGCTAACTGTGTGATGGAAAGCTTCCCAGAGGAGGCCACAAACATTTTGCCTCTACAAGAAATGGAGTGGGGTCTGAGCCAGAAGTGGGGAAATGGTGAGTACTAACACAGAGGCTGAAGTGGCAAGACTGGTCAGCGGGCTGAGGGCTGAGCTGGGGCTTCTGTGATCCTCGCAGGATGCAACTGGCTTCTCCGGACACTAAGGATATATCACCTGAAGGTGAGTTTAACAGGGCAGGGTCACAAGGCTGGGTGAGTAGGCAGGGTTGGGAAAGGGTGTGTGTGTGGGGGGACCCCTCCCACTCTGTCCCCTCCCCAGGTGTAGGAGAATCCTTCTAGCTGCTGCTTCCTGGGCAGGCACAGGGAGACCCAGGGAGGCGGCACAGGGGTCGTGCCCTAAAGCAGAGTCCCCACTTCACCCCACAAAGGGACAGGTGACCTGAGTTTGTGACCTGGTAGCCTGCCGCTTCTTGACTTTGGGCAAGGAGCAAGAGCAGCCACACTCAAGGGAAATCTACCTCCCGTGTGTCAGGGTCTTGTTTCTGCACATCATTTTCTTTGTGTTTCAACCTCATGACAACTCTGTGAGGTGGACGCTAATATCTCCTGTTCACAGACGAGGAGCCTGAGGGGCAGGGCAGGTAAGGAGTTATCCAAAGTCATGCAGGTGGTAGGGGATGGCACCCAAGATGCTAGAACCCAGTTCTCTATGTCTCTCAAGGTGGTATCCCTTCTATTGTATTGCTTTACCCTTCTGGCCTCAGTTTCCCCTTCTATAAAATGGGAATAATGTCTGTGTCTCAGATTCCTCATGAAGACTAATTGCATGACCTAGCACACTGCCTGACTCTCCTCCTTCGCTTCCCTTCCAGCCCCAGGTGCAGCGTCAGGTCACACCCTGAGGTTGCCTGTCTATACCTCTCTGGGTCTGGCTATGCTCAGCTACTATCAGGACAGGGATCTGTCCAGAGAGGGCTGGAACATGAGTTCCACGGTTCATTTTATATCATTAATGATCTCATTTTTCTGAAGGTGGTTCCTGATTTAGTCACTAAGTTGTGTCTGATTCTTTTTGACCCCATGACTGTAGCCCACCAGGCTTCTCTGTCTATGGGATTTCCCAGGCAAGAATACTGGAGCAGGTTGGTTGCCATTTCCTTCTCCAGGGGATCTTCCTGACCCAGGGATCGAACCCCGGGTCTCCTGCATTGCATTGCAGGTGAATTCTGTACTGACTGACAGCCTCCAGGGATGTTTCTGATAGTTAGAGGTTTGCTTCACCGACTTTAGGGGAGCCCACCTTCCTCTTTCCCTCAGTCCCCTCCATTCACACCCACACCCAGGCCTAACTCATATCCAGCTGTCATCAGAGACTCTCACTTTTGACTTGATTCAAAACCAGTTACTCACCACAAGCAGCAACTATGAGAAACCACAGTGGACTCACAGAGCAAAGAGAATCCCCGCCCCACAAACCGTGGAAGGGGCCCCAGCCCTGAGCTTGCCTCCTCTTAGACACGCTTCATCAGGGTTGCATTTAAAGGGCCAGTGGCCCTTATTTGAAAGGCTGGTTAGTCATCAGCCAATTCCATTTGCTTTGATTCTATTTAATTAGATTTAATTCCTTTCAACAGTTAAGTGCCAGATGCTGGGCAAGGCTAGTGTGTTTAGCCTGCTGAAACTTGGCTCCTCAGAAAACTTCGTTAGGGAATTAATTTCAGAAATGGAGTTTGATTCACAGATATTTTAACTGTTTGATTCATAGATGTTTTTAAGACAAGAGACGGAATGAGAGGGAATTGGAGGCTCTGTGAGTCTTATTATTATTTAGGGGTCTAGTTCTCGTCCCCGTCACACTGAAGTCCCCTGAAATCGAGTTCCTCTGTTGAGTTAATGGCTAACTTCTCAATTCAGAACCTTAGTACCTGTCTTGTCCCACATCTGTTCCCCTTGGGGTTGAGCAGTATCAATGCAAAGAGGGGACTGAAACTGAGAAGAACCCTGTGGGACACTCCCGGGGACAACAGCCCCTTCGCTCTCCCCTTTATTGTTCGTAGAAAAGGCTTTGTCTCCTAGGCCTTCCCTGAGGTCCAAATAGCAGACTCAGGCAGTTACTAAGTAGGAAAGAGGGGGAANATGATCCAGCGAATCATCGAAATGTTGGCAATTTGATCTCTGGTTCCTCTGCCTTTTCTAAAACCAGCTTGAACATCAGGAAGTTCACGGTTCACATATGGCTGAAGCCTGGCTTGGAGAATTTTGAGCATTACTTTACTAGCATGTGAGATGAATGCAATTGCACCCTCAGCTGTAGCCAAACTAGACCAGATCCTATGTACCTCCAGGTCCTCATTAGGTTACCTCTGCCCAGAATACTTTCCCCCATCCATCCCCCTGTACTTCCCCCTAATCCATGCCATGCAACAGCCACTTCCTCTGCAGAGCCCACCCTAAAAATGCAGGTTTCATAACCCTCTTTCTTAGCTTCTCCCTATGGTCATCTAACCACCCTCCCCTGACCCCTCATGGCCTTATCTGCTCACAGATGTGTGACTTCCTACCTCACCATGCTGTCAGACCCTGACTTTAAAAAATAATGACAAAATGAGTTATCTATAATTCATTAAAATAATATATGCCAATTAGAACTCTTGAAAAAAATCCCCACATTTTCACCATAAAATAGAACCACTACAAGTCTTTTTTTTTCTGAACAAAGATTTGGGATCCTAAAAAAAATTGGGGGTCCTGCTTTTTATATACTTATATATAAAATGACTTCCCCAGTGGCTCAGCTGGTAAAGAACCAGCCTGCAAATTTAGGAGAGGTGGGTTTGATCCCTAGGTCAGGAAGATACCCTGAAAAAGGAAATGGCAACCCACTTCAGTATTCTTGGCTGGGAAATCCCATGGACAGAGGAGCCTGGCAGGCTACAGTCCATGGGGCCATTAGAAGTCTGACACAACTGAGTGCAGGCGCGCATATAATGTAGGAATAAACTTTTCAAGCATTCCCGTTGTTGGACACATAGTTTTCCTTGGAGAGGGTGTGCTATAGTTTGTCAGAAGCACAGTTACATCCCCTCCTCCACAGCCTAGCCAGGGACCCTCAGGATGGCACTGTGAGTGAGTAACTACAATTGGGTTGTCTGGTGGGTGGAAAGAAGGTGGATTATGTTTGGTGCATGGTACATGTTAGCTACAGGGGGGGCATTAGGAGGCTGGAAAATTACAGAGAACTCATGCCGAGCCCACGTCTGCCAGCAAAGGGCATTTAAAACAGATCCCAGGAAATTATAGTTTTTGCAATCTATGAGTTACTCAGACAAGAAAGTACACGGGAGTGATGTGTTTTAGTAAGAGCACAGAGAACAATGGGGCTAGCCATCTCTAGGGCCTGGGGAGGGAGGGTGTGAAAAAGAAAGGCTTTCCTAGGTGGTGCTGTCAGTAAGCAAGCCCTGCCTTTGAGAGCTGATACAGAGATGCTGGGCTTCCCTGAGCTATGTGGCCTTGAGGGACAGGCTGAGACCAGCTGAGAACTGATATGATGAGAATTCCTTTGGCCTATTTTATCCCCGAGATGCCATGTATATGTCGAGGGAGAGGTTGGGGGCCGAGGCAGCAAAGATGGGGTTCAGGCATATCTGTGTGTCTGACATCAGGGTCAAGGTGTGTCTCCTCTGAGACAGAGGAGTCAGTCCGAAAAAAAGAGGTAAAATTGGTGGTGTCACGAACGTTTCTTGGCCTTTTGCTGCCACCAAGAGCAGGCTCTGGGGACTCCACACCACATCTGGGGAAGCCTGCTCCCAGGAGACCCCTCTATGAAAAGGATCTGTGCCCTGCTCCCATCAGTGCACAAGAGCTGTGAGAACTGAGGCTGGTGGATGGTGCTGCACTCCTTGGCAGAGGGATGGGAAATAGACTTTGAAAGAGGAAAACAAATATCATATATTAAGGCGTATATATGGAATCTAGAAAAATAGGACTGATGAACTTATTTGCAGGGTAAGAATAGAGACACAGACGTAGCACGTGGATTTGTGGACACATCAAGGGGAAAGCGGAGAAGGCGATGGCACCCCACTCTAGTACTCTTGCCTGGAAAGCCCCATGGACGGAGGAGTCTGGTGGGCTGCAGTCCATGGGGTCGCTAAGAGTCGGACACGACTAAGCGACTTCACTTTCACTTTTCGCTTTCATGCACTGGAGAAGGAAATGGCAACCCACTCCAGTGTTTTTGCCTGGAGAGTCCCAGGGATGGGGGAGCCTGGTGGGCTGCTGTTTATGGGGTCGCACAGAGTTGAACACGACTTAGCAGCAGCAGCAAGGGGAAAGAAAGGGAGGGACAAATTGAGAGGTTAGCATTGACAAATATACATTACCATGTATAAAATAGATACCTAGCAGGAAGTTGCTATACAACATAGGGAACCCTGCCTGCTGCTCTGTGACAGCCTAGAGGGGAAGGGTAGGGGTGGCTGAGAGAGAGGCTCAGGAGGGAGGGGCTGTATATGTACTTAAGATTTGTGTTGTGGTACGGCAGGAATCAACACAGCACTGTCAAGCAGTTATCCTCCAGTTAGGAAAAGTGTTGAGCATTCATTCTTCTCCAGATCCCCAGAGCCACAGCAGCAGGGGAAGAGGAAAGACGAGCCATTCCACACCTGAGCCCAGCTTCCAGAAGACCAGTCCAGACGCAGGGTCCAGAATCTCCTGACCGTCCTTTCTCCCAAAGAGCCCGGGGGAGTACACACCTGGGGGAATACACCCCGTTGCCCTGTGAGCTATCTGTCCAGCCAGGGGGCAGCTGTACCCAGTGGGCCAGCTGAGCTTCCCGCAGGTTTCTGCTCTGAAAGCCCCGGATGATCACGAACCTGCAAGGGGAACTGCCCACCATGGGGTCCCTGAGCCGAATTCTGACACCACCTCCACCACTTAATTGCCTCAGACCATGCCTTTCTGAGCCTCAGATTGTGCATCTAAAAACTGGATAGTAGTCCCCCAGTCCCCCATGGATGCTTGGGAAAAAGGTACATAAATTCTGTGAAAATAACCTCTAAAACCATAAACCCCACAGAAGCCTCAGAGGGGAAGTGACACAGTGCAGTGATAGGAGCTTAAAAAAAAAAAAAAGAGGTTGTCATCTGTGCTCTTATGGAGCTGTGCTCTTAGGTTGTGACTATTTGTGGTGGTGATGAGGCCCTGGCAGATCTTCTTTTCATAATTCCAGGGACACCCCTGCCCAAGTAAAGTTCCCATCTCAAATAATTCCTTTAAAGAGCAAACATTCACATGTTGTGTAGACTTATCCACCAGAAAAAGTGTTTCCATAGCCAGCACTGAAAACCCATCAGCTCCTCCCTGTCTTTTCTTACGTGTCCCTGTGGCGCCCTGGTTTCACGTAAGCTCAGATTTTCTGCAGCAGCAGCAGCAGCATCCCTCTGTTTGGTGCTCTCACCTTACACTCTCCCTGAGGATCTCAAGGGTCCCAGGGCAGCAGCAGGTCTCAGTGGTCCCAGTTCTTGCAGATAAAACCGGAACCTGTGCAGTATGGCCAGGGATCCAGCTGAAACCTCCTATTGGCTCCCAGCTGGCTGCAGGACCCCAGAAGAGCCCAGGGTTGCTGAGACCCTCTCCCAAGAGACCATCCCCTTGGGGCTCTCAGGAGAACGGGTGGCAAAGGCACTACAGTTTATAAAGAGAAAAAAATAAAAGAACCCTTCTTATTCTGTTCATTGAGTACCTACTAAGTACCTGGTATTGTGTTGAATCTAAGTGAGGCTGGTGCAATGGATAACCCACCTGACTGCAGATCAGAAGATTCTAAGCGAGATTAGCAGCGCGACTTGCTTGCAAAGACACCAGTCTTTGGTCTGGGCACGTTCTGGAGAGGTTGTGAGAAGCAGTTTGCATCCTCGCAATTCACATGGGTAACAGGTAGCCTAGCTCTGGCCCAGGAGCCCGAGCCTGGTGTGCGGTTTAGGAGAGCCAGGCATCAGAGAGAGCCTGAAGGGGAGAGGCAGCTCAGAAGCGTGGGGCCTGAGTGTGTGGGCCCTGCTGGAGGGACGCAGTGGGCCTGACAGAGGCAGCTGTTTCCTTGGCTGCCCTCAGCTCTCCCAGGAGGTTATTGCTGTGGGTAGAAACAGTCCCCTGCGGTTAGCAGGATAAATATAAACACAGCCTCCCGAACAGGGCTCAGAAACTAAGCTTTGCATCTGAGCTCTCTGCAGCCTTGGCTACTGCAGAAAACAGAACAAGCTAGGGTGCGGCAATGCAGGGCTTCTGCAGCCCAGCAAATGGGCTGTTAGCTGGCTCAGGCTGCCCAAACAAAGTGTCACAGGCTGGGTGGCTTAAACAGCAAAAATTACAATTCTTGGGCTAGGGCTCTAAGATCAAGGTCATCGGCAGAACTGGTTTCTTTTGAGACCTCTCTCCTTGGCATAGAGATAGCAGCCTTTCCCCCGTGTCCTCACATGGGCTTCCTTTGGTGCGGGTCTGTGTCCTGATCTCTTCATGTAAGGACACCAGTCATACTGGATCGTTGTTGTGGTTCAGTCCCTAAGTCGTGTCAGACTCTTTGTGACCCCTTAGACTGCAGCGTGCCTGGCTTCTCTGTCCTCCACTCTCTCCCGGTGTTTGCACAAGTTCATCTTAGGACCCTCCTGTGTGTGACAGACAGTTGGTCTGTATTTTAAAGACCACCTTAGAGAAAGAGATCCCATGTATTTTGTGGGGTTACCCTAGTGATTCAGCTGGTAAAGAATCCACCTGCAATGCGGGAGACCTGAGTTCAATCCCTGGGTTGAGAAGATCCCCTGGAGGAGGGAAAGGCTACACACTCCAGGATTCTGGCCTGGAGAATTCCACGGACTATTTAGTTTATGGGGTCGCAAATGGTCCGACACGATTGAGCGACTTTCACTTTCACTTCTCACTGTGACTCAGACACTTCTGGAAATTGCTGTTGCTTATTATGTACGACTAAAAGCCAGCTTAAAATTCCACAAAGGACTTGAACAAATTTGAGTGATGAAACTAGAATAAGCTGAGCTGCACTCTCTAAGAGGGCAGCACTGTGTCCTAGCATGCTTGCTCACAGGTGCTCAGCAGATCTTGTGGACAGGAAGAAGGGGACAGGTGGGTGGGCAGGAAGGGAACTAAAAATAATTAAGAACTGATGAGAGACGTACCACATGCTAGACACCTACAGCAACTGAGCACTGTGCTGGCTCTATCAAGAGACAAATAGTGCTCAGGGTTCACTAAAAGGGAGCAAGTGGACGAGTGCCCTTAGGAAGTCAACACTTTAGATCCTGAATTCAAGGAGAAATGAATCTCACAAGTCTTTAAATAAGGAACATGGGCAATGATATTTTTTTCTGTGGTTTTGCAAAAGATACAGACGTGGTCTTCAAAAGGATATTTCCACCATCCCTTCATAAAGGCATGAGGCAAAACATTAAATAACAGTGAATGCATTTCTGTGGGGGGGGGGAGTGGGATACTGTGGTCCATGGTGGCTATTTTCTGATGACATGACTTAATATAGAAATGGCATTTGGAGTTCTCACAAGAGGGGACTTACTGTGTTAGGTCTCTGGACTATCATTCAAGCCCCTAGTGGGGGTAATTGTACCTTCCCACATCCCAGGCCAGACACTGAACCCTTTGGCACAGCAAGCACCTCATGGCTGGCATAGGGTACGCCCTTCGTGATGCTATAAAAGTGAGTGACCAGGAGAGTGCACGCGTGAGGGACTGCTGTGGTCCGAGTGTTTGTGCCCCCCACATTTGTATGTTAAAACCTAAGCCCCAAGGTGTTGTTATTAGGAGGTGGGGACTTTGAGAACTGATCAGCTCATGAGGGCAGGGCCCTTATGACCGGGATTAGTACTTTTAAAAAAGAAGCCCAAGAGAGCTCCCTGGCCCCTTCTTGCATGCAAGGACACAGCAAAACTCTGCTGTCAGTGAACTAGGAGGAGGGCTCTCACCAGACCTGAACCTGCCAATGACTTGATCTTGGACTTCCGGCCTCCAGAACTGTCAGATATCAGTATCTGTGTTTACAAGCCGTCCGCTCGGTGGAGTTGTGTTATAGAAGCCCAAGTGGACCAAGATAGGGAGTAAATGCCTTGGAAGCAAAATCCAACAACCGACATGCAGTTGTGCAAATTTAGGTCCATCATTCGTGCTTTCTCCCAGACAGAGGCCTGCCCAGCTCAGCCTTCTCCCTTCTTGGCCCTCTGCAGGGTGTGTAACTTTAATAATGAGCATATTTACTGAGTGTTCACTCTGTGCCAAGCACTCTGCTGCCCGTGGGAGCCATCGTGCAATCCCTGTGGCTGTCCTGTGAGGTAATGCTGTCTCCATCCCATAGCTGAGGACATGGACACATGGCCAGGAGCTCTGAGTGGGCAGTGGGCACGAGGTACAGCCCAGATCTCTGACCCCAAGGCCGGGGATTTTAACCACTGTGCTTGGACACTCTAGCAATTGACTCAGCCTCCCTGTCTTAGTCCGTCCGGGCTGCTGTAACAAATATGCCACCGACTAAGCAGTTTAAACAGTAGTTCTTTCTCACGGTTCTGGAGGCTGGCAAGTCTAAAGTCAAGGAGCTGGCAGATTCGGTATCTGGTGAGGGGCCAATTCCTAGCTTGCAGATGGCCGCCTTCACTCTGTGTCCTCACATGGCAGAAAGAGAGAGAAAGAGAGATCTCGGGGCCCCTGTGATGAGGGCACTTATTCAATGCAGGAGGGCTCCACCCTCATCTGATCACCTTTCAAAGGCCCCACCTCCTAGTGCTTTCACATTAGAGGGTAGGATTTCAATCTATGAAATTCGATGGATGGAAACAAACATTCAGTCCATAGCACTCCCTGAGGCAAGTAACAGAAGTGCCTGTCTTGCCTCCAGGTGTGGGTGTCGCAGCTTTCCTCATACGCTGCTTCAAAGGCCTTCATTCGTTTCTTCCCTCTTCAGCACCTCGGCAGCCCCTGGCCGTCTGGCATTCCTGAGGGTGTCTCCCTCCCCTCACACCTACAGCCAGCTTCCTCCCGGTTGCCAATGCCCAGGGGAGCTGTTGGGAAGTCTCTGAGCACCCCCTCCCTCCTGCTTCCTCCTTGGTTTCCATGCCTTCGGCCAAGTCTGGGACCTCGCTTTGGCGTCTCTTGCTTTGCTCCCTTTGGGCTACTGTCGCGCTCTGGGCAACCCCACCTCTTTGATACCTCTGAACTGGACTCTTTGACCTGCTGCCTCAGACGTTCCATCACAGCAACCAGAGAGACTGGCCTTTTCTAACTGTCATGTAAAATTTTTAGTAGGTAAACAATGATTGAGCATATATTAACACTGTATTCAAAATATAAACCGCTATGCCCTCAAATATTTCCCTTGTTATAATTGAAAGATTATAGGCTTGAGAGATGAGGTTGAGAGACAGGAGACAGGCTCAGACTCGAGGGGGTCACGTGCCATTTATGTCACATTATCTCTCATGGATTCAATTTCCTCATCTATAAAATGAGACAATGATGACATTCTTTCCTGGGTTATCGTGATGACCAAATGAGATAAGACATAAAAATTTGCTCTATACACTGTCCAGAGATATTAAAAAATGTTGATGGTTATTCTTATCCTCTTAATACCTTCTAAAATGGCAGGAGGTTCTGCTCATAGGAAAAAAGATTATATTCAGCATCTCAGATGTCCCTTGGAATCTAGTTGAATATTCATTGCATTTCTTCCTCTTTTTATAAAACCACTTGTTTACCTCTTTGTCCCTCATGGTAAAGTCAGATGAGGGACTTCCCTGGTGGTCCAGTGGCTAAGACTCCAAGCTCCCCATGCAGGGGGCCCAGATTTGATCCCTGGTCAGGGAACTAGTGGAGAATGTGATAGCACCCTACTCCAGTGTTCTTGCCTGGAAAATTCCATGGATGGAGGAGCCTGGAAGGCTGCAGTCCATGGGGTCGCGAAGAGTCAGACACGACTGAGCAACTTCACTTTCACTTTCCACTTTCATGCATTAGAGAAGGAAATGGCAACCCACTCCAGTGTTCTTGCCTGGAGAATCCCAGGGACGGGGGAGCCTGGTGGGCTGCCGTCTATGGGGTCGCACAGAGTCGAACACGACTGAAGCAACTTAGCAGCAGCAGCAGGGAACTAAATCCCACATGCCACAACTAAACATCTTGCATGCCGCAATTAAGACCCAGTATAGCCAACTAAATGAATATAAAAAAATAATAATAAAAATAAAATGAGAGTGATAGGTTTTTTTTTCATATTCTGGGGCATTTATGTAAATGAAACTTTGTCCTGAGAGTGTCCCTAGGAGATTTGATGACCAATCTCTTTGTCCTGTGTTTCCTTTATTTTTCCCTTTTCCTTTCTCCCCTACCCCCAGCTCCTTGCCTCTGGCTGTTGATTGGCCTGGAACACCCTTACAGTAGATGTCACGTCATTCCAGTTCTTCATTAGATGTTACTTCCTCAATGAGGCCTGTGCTGACCTACCCCACTGAGTACCACAAAGTGCTTCCTCCCTCCCCCAGGCTCTCTCCACCCACTCAGCCGACTCTTTTCTTCTTCTTCCTCTTTCCATAACACTGCCACTTTCTAGTATACCATGCAGTTTACTTGCACAGTATGCTCGCAGTTTATTATCCATATTCCATGCTGAAATGTAAGCCTTGTGAGGACAGGGTACTTTGTCTGTCTGGATCACTTAAAGCCCAAGGGCCTGATAGATAGTGGGCCCTCAGTCACTATTTGTTGACTGAATGAAAGCCTCCTTCTCCAGCCCCTTCTCCAGGGGCCCCCATTCTCATACTGTACATGCTTCCTGGGAAGTCTTACCCACATGACCCTTGAACAGATGTTCCAACCCAGACCTCCAAGACTGTCTCGCATTGTCTCCACCTGCTTGGTTAACTCATCTTTCTTCTTCTCTAGGAAGCCCACTCAGATCTTTTCTTTTGTTTCCTGGCATCCTATGATGTCTCCCGTGTTGTTATTTTTATAAGGTATCATGGTTGTTCTCTTGAAGGTGTGGGTCTTCTTCATTTTTATTTATCATTTTTAAAAAACAGTGCTTGTTGGGAAAAAAGTTATGGTTTCAAATGTAGCCATACTTTTGAACCACATTTGTACCACAAGGAAATGTGAAATATTTATAAAAGCAATGCAGGAGACTCGGGTTTGATCCCTGGGTCAAGAAGATTCCCTGGAGAAGGAAATGGCAACCCATTCCAGTATGCTTGCCTGGGAAATCCCATGGACAGAGGAGCCTGGTGGGCTATAGTCCACAGGGTCACAAGAGTCAGACACAACTTAGTGACTAAACCACCATTACAGAAGAAAACGGAAATAAAAATCATACATATTTTCACAATCTAGATGTATGTTTCACCTATTCTATTAAAGAAATAGCATCTATGGAACACTAGAGCAGAACTATTTTGAGAAAGACAAAGGCAACCTCTGAGAGTCAGGAACTAAACTGGAACTCACAGTTCAGCAACATGGTGTGGGGATGGGGTTTGGACCTTGACCGTAAGCACTTTCCCAGGACATGTACAGCAGCCAAGGCCACCTTGTGGCCAAGGTGGAGTGAGATTAAAAATCAAACCACTCACCAATATCATGTCTGAACACAGACCAAGTAACAACATCATCCAAACCACAGAAATGACCAAACACCCCCATCAGGTTAACATGAGCAACTGCTATTTATCAGTCACAGCTTTGGCTTTCCTCCATTATTCCCCCTTTTCTAGGTAACAATTATCAAGATACTCAAGCCTAGACTTATCCTGCTTTGGTGGCATCTAGTTCAGAGCAAAGCCCTGCTTTCTTGAGTCCTCCCCTAGTCACCTGACTCAAGGCCAAATCCTAAATGAGTACCCCAGAACCCCACGATAGACAGTCTCTTCTGTTACGAGTCAATAGATTCCATTTTGTTGAGTTGCAGGTGTGTTCCTGGTGACCTTTGGCAGCAGGGTATGGGCAATATTGTACATCTGAGTGTTCTTCCCCACCCCTGTGCCTGGCACATGGCAGGTCTCAAAAACATGTTAGGTAGATTAACTAAAATGAAGATTGAAATCACATTTCTGGTACAGAACCTACGGGTGGTCACCAGACAAACTGCAGTTTCTGCCCTTGCATTATGAACGATGAGAAGAAACCTAAGACATGGGCCACATCCTCACTGGCAAGGCAACACAGAAACACACAAGATGAAATGATATTCCAGGACCATAGTCAATAGTACGGAGGCCATCAAGAGTAGCACATAATTAAATGCCTGATGAGCGCTAAGTGCTGCCAGGTGATGAATGGGATTCAGGTAGGTGAACAGAAAAGGAGATACGTCATTGCAGACTTTCAGAGATGGGAAACAAAGGCACAAAGGCACGAAGGAGGGAGTGTTCATGGTATGTTTGCTAGCCACTAGCTTCTTTCAAGCTGGGATTCTGCCCTCCTTGCTCACCTCACATCCCCATGGTGTGGTGTCCATTATGAAGCAGGATTTTAGTAATTATCTGGTAAATGAAAATGTGTGTGTATGGATCAGTGAAGAAGGTTCTTCTATGCCCCTGAAGAAGAAGGTTCAAAGAGAGATGATGCTAGAAAAGTTAATCAGGGCCTTGAATCTAAGAAGTTCTGGATCTTCCTATCACTTGGGAGTGCATTGCAATGTAAGCAGGAGAGAGATGTGTGCTTCAGTGCATTGGGTCTGGGACAAAGTTCAGAATGGACAGGGACAGAATATTTCCAGAAAACCAGGAGTCTGGTCCCAAGTCATCAGGGCTTCTCTGTGCAAATGGGGCAAGGGGGTTAAAACAAGGTGACGAGGAAGGAAAGTGGGATTTGGAGTCGGCGGGCCTGAGTTGGAATTTCTGTGACCTTCAGCAAGGTCCTCAACACCTCTGTGCCCTGGCCCTTGTCTCTCGTTGCTTGGGATCTGGTACAGATTCATGCCATAGGCCCAGGGCAGGCATTTTGGCCACAGCCAGTCCTCCTGCATGGTATGATTGTTTGCACGTTTCAAAGCAAACTCACAGCCACAATCTCCGAACCAAAGGCTGAGTCAGGCTTGAAGAGGCGGAATGGAAAGAGTTGTAAATGTGGGGCTTGAGGCCTAAGTGCTGGCGGTGTTCTTTCAGGTACTATTTTACTTCTCTGAGCCCTGAGCCCTGGTTTCCACACTTGAATAGTGACCAGAAGTCACACACTCCCCCACCACACCCAGGAGCTGCTCTGGGGACGTATCTGTGATAACACCAGCAGAGTGCGGGGCACAGAGTAGGCTGCAGACACCTACTGCTCCACCCTGCATTCCTGTGAGCCAGGGATCAAACCCCCTTCCCTGCAGGGCAGCTGAGAGCTGAATGTGCAGCTGGGGTGGCCCCACCCCATCTGGAGAAGGAGGCACCCCTCCCTGCTTAGCCTCAGTGCAGGGGCCACAGGTTTGGGCCCTCCTGACCCAGCTGGGCTCTAACAGACGTTCATGCTGGTTTACCAGCCTGAGGCAAGGGGCCGTGTCAGCGGGCCAGCGCGGCACGTCTGCGGTTCCCTGGGGACCCGCTCCACTGCACACGGCAGCTGGGCCTGGCTGCAGCTTCAGGTGCAGTTTGCTTTTCTCGTGGTTTCTTGGCTTGTTTCCTCCTCTGGGGCAACCAGGCAGGCCGCCTTCTGTGAGGAGAGGTGGGTTTGGGGACCAGAGTCAGCGAGATGGACTCAGAGCCCCGAGAAGCAGCCCCTTCCTCGTGTCTCCCCTCAGCCTGGGTGCAGAGGCCCCCCTCAAATGTGGCTCGGGGCTGCATGGGCGGGGAGGAGGATATGCTTCTCCAGGTGAATAAAAACTGAATTAACTGAGAGGAACAGGAACTGTGCGCGTGAGAGGACAGTTTGACAGGAACTACCACAAGTTCCCTTTAAAAAAGAATCTGTACCTCTCTGCCCTCCAGTCTAGGATTGTTAGGGAAGTGTGTTTCAGTTGACGGTGTATGGACACTTCTGGGTGGAGGGAGCTGCCTTCTCCCCACAGCGGGGCTACCCGCCCTTCTGGGGGCTGGCCTGCCCCTCGCCACAGCCCTGCGTGGGGACCCTGAGGCTCAGGGGAGTAAGGCGGGGGCTGCGTGGGCCTCAGGGCTTTCCTGACCTCACTGCCCCACCGCTGGCTGTTGTTAGCCAGACATTTGTCCATCGGGGACTGTTCCTGCATCCCCTGGCCTTGGAGTCAGTCTTATCCTGCAGTTCTGGGCTGAGGCTAAGCTCTGGGCTCTGCTCTTTTTGTGGTGGGCAGGAGGGGTGGTGAGCTCATCCCTGGAAAGGATTAGTCATCAGAGAGACAGGGACAGATCTAGGGGGGCAGGACAGAGGACGGGCTCTATGTAAATGAGTCATCTTCCCTCCAGCTCCGAGGCCCCAGCTTGACAGCTGCTCCCCAGGAGAGGTTGTTAAGCGGGAGCGTCCCGGAGGCAGGCGTACGTAACCGGCTTTTAATAACTCATTTTGCTGAATGATTTTTGGTGAGGAGAGAGAAACCTTAACCCCACAGATGAAGCGCATGGTGGGGGCAGGTTCAATTAGCCCCACGGGCAAGAGAAACAGCACTGAGTTTCAAAGCCGACTCTTGGGGTCATGGTGTCCATCACTCCCAGATTACCGAAACTTTTCTAATGTTAAAAGTCCTTGGCCTGCAGCCTGTGGTGTTCAGCCTATTTTTTTAAGCCCCAGACCCTCTCGGCCATCCCCACACACCCCCTGCTTTCAGCAAAGATCATCCCAAAGGCCCCCAAAGAACAAGCAAAAACGAACAGGAGTGTAAGAGGACCCGCTTTCTCCACGGGACTTGTGTTCTTCTGTATTGCATCCTTGTCCTGAGTCAGGGAACTTCTGAGGTGGCGCTAGTGGTAAAGAACCTGCCTGCCAATGCAGGAGACATAAGAGATGGGGGTTCGATCCCTTGGTCAGGAAGATCCTCTGGAGGAGGGCATGGCAACCCACTCCAGTATTCTTGCCTGGAGAAATCCAAGGGACAGAGGAGTCTGGCATGGTCCATGGGGTCGCAAAGAGTCAGATACAACTGAGCAGCTCAGCACATGCACACAGGCAGCTTCTAGCATGAGGCCAGCCCCACACCCCGCTGCAGCGCCAAGCCCTCACCAGCACTGAGCCCTCAGGGAGCCTTCCATCTGGTTTACAGTTTAGACAAATCCTCACGTACTAGTGGGCTTCCCTGGTGGCTCAGCTGGTGAAGGACCCGACTGCCAACACAGAAGACACAAGAGACACAGGGTCAGTCCCTGGGTTGGGACGATCCCCTGGAGGATGAAATGGTGACCCACTTCAGCATTCTTGCCTGGGAAATACCACGGGCAGAGGAACCTGGCAGGCGACAGTCCATGAGGTTGCAAAGACTCAGACACGACCGAGCACGCCTGCACGCACATGCACACAAGTGCCAGCAAATGTCACGCCCGGAGTGTCAGCTTTCCCACCTCAGGCCCACTTTCCAGGATCAACCCCTTCCCTCCACTAACACACTTGACTTCAGGATTGGAAAAGGTGGTGCCTCCCCCCCAGCCTGGGGACCAGAGCCTGCAGCCAGCCCAGAGGGGATGTTGCCACTCACCCAGGATGGCTGAGGACACGGAGGCCCGGTGAAGTGAAGGGACAGCAAGTTAGTGGTGGCATCGTCTTGGGTGTGTGTACGGGGGCTTTTCCTTGCCGCTGAAATGCCTAGTCGTATTTCACCCGGGCCCTGCTCCACCTGGAGCTCTTCAGCTGTGATGTGAGGGCCAGCCTCGCCCGTGTGCTTCCCAGTTAAGCTTGCAGCTTCTTGAGTGCCTGCCACATTCTAGGCGCGTGGGAGGCACGAGGGAACCACCTCCTCATCCACTCTTCACAGCAACCTCACGAGGTAGGCGGTCATCAGGCGATTTTTAGAGGGAGAATAACGTGTCCCCATCGGCCCATTAGCAAGTGGAGGCACCAAGGCTTGACGCCACAACCCCTGCCCTCAGCTCTCCAAGAAAGCTGACGTTGGCCCTTCCTAAGCCTGCAGGAAGGGAGGCTCACTGAGCTTATGTTTCCAGAGTTTGTGGGTTTCTACTGTACACACACCCAAGACGACTCCACCACTCACTTGCTGTCCCTTCACCTCACGGGGCCACCGTGTCCTCAGCTGTCCCAAGTGAGTGTCAGCATCCCTTCTGGGCCGGCTTCAGGCTCTGGTCCCTGTGCTGGGGGAAGGTACCACCTTCTCCAAAGCCGAAATCGAGTGTGTCAGAGTTTGTGAGTTTCTGTTGTACAAGGCCAGACATGTTGCTGGATGCCACGCCCAGATGATGGAGAAGCTTCTAGAGGTGTCAGGTGACACTCTCACTGCCACAGAGCTCCTGCAAGTTCAGCCTGAGTACAAGGTAGACAGGAGGGTCCCCAGCCTTGCCCTCCTCCTTCTGCCTCAGGTCCACTCACTCCATCAGCAAGAGTTCCTGAATGCTGTCTGTGGGCTGGACGCCAAGCTGCACATGGGAGCCAGCCAGGCTGGACCCAGACGCTTACCCCAGCCCCGTGCACACCGCTCGCCCAGCAGGGCACACCAGATCTCTAACTTCCTCTTTCTCGAAGTCCCATCCACACTTCAGGACTAAACATGAGTATCTCTTCCTCCGTAAGACTCTCTCAGTCACTGCAGGAGAAGACCTGCCTCTGCTTCTGACCTGCTTCTGACCTGCGCTGCTCTGGGGACTAATTTAAATTTCCCAGGTGATTCCACTTTGAAGCCAGAGTTAAGAACTGCTGCTCTAACCAAAAGCAGCCTACGTCTCTTTCGTCTGAACGCGCGTGCGCGTCACACACTCCTTCCTCTGGCTTCACACTGGGCGCTGCCACTTGCTTGCTCTGTGATCTCTGCAAGTTATTTAACCTAAGTGCCTTTATTGTGACTCAGTTTACTAATCTCACAAATGAGAATGATAATAATTCCCACTGCAGTTCATCAAATCTAAGACACCATCAATTATAGATGCACCAATAATGTATACTATTAAGAATTTTGGATGCTGCCAAATAAATTAAGTCATCGATTGTAAGGTGCATCCTGATTTCAGGGGTGTTAAAACTTGAGGAAAAAAGCTATGATTTAGGATGAGTGACACCCAGTGCCTCACTGAACTGTGAGAATGGATGCATTGATTTACATGAAGCTTTGGGACAGTGCTTAGAGTGAGAGCTCAAAAATGTCAGCTATTATGTGATAATATAATCATCACATATCCCATGTTTCCACTCCTCACTAAATGCTCTAATAACTTATTCCAGCCTTCCTTTCATTCTCAACCCTCCCAGAAGGTTTGGCCAGGCTGCTCAGCTGTCCTCCTCAGGAGAGGGTCTTGGAGAGGATGACGTGGGCAGCCTCGAGGTTCCAGACCTGGGGCTTATGTGAGTCTTAAGTTTCACCTCTAAAGTGTCCAGCCCACCTCCACGGAGCGTGGCCATGTGCTTCCTGCCTTCTCCCCAAGTCAGTGTCAGCTCCAACCACAGAGCAGCCTGAAGGCTGCCCCAACCTCTGCCCTGCCCCACAGCCCACCCCACATCTCCCACTATTTCCTGTTTGGAGAGGGAGAGATGCTGGAAGACCCAGCTGCTGGCCTGGCCTTGGGCAAAGCCCAGCTCTGTGTGAGCTTTAGACCCCTTGAGTGTTAAAGTGAGACTGTTACCCCTCCTCCAGCAGTCAGGAAGGATCCCAGGAGAGGGGGTTGTTGGGAGATGCTTTCCAGAGGAGTGTGCCCAGCAGACAAGTAGGCCATGGGTAGGGCTGCCAGATTTAGCAGATAAAAATACAGAACTCCCAGTTAAATATGAATTTCAGAAACACAATGAATCTTTTTTTTTTTAAGTGTAAATATGGCCCATGCAATGTTTGGGATGTTCTTACACTAAAAAGTTCATTTGTTTATCTGAAATTCATGTTTATCTGGGAGTCCTATGTTTTATCTGATGAGTCCTAATGGGTCTTTTCCCCTCCTCTGCCCACTGATCCCCTGACCTCAGCTTTTTCACTCTCCCTGATATGTAATTCTCATTCTTGAGAGGTTCTTGAAATTTTTATTTTCAGTTATTCAATCAACAAATCACTATCAGTGCCTAATTTATACATGATTCCCTTGTCCACTGTGGAGAATAGAAAGAAGACTTTATTAAGCGCTTATTAATGTGCTAGGCAAGGGCTTCTGCAGTGTCTCAGCAGTGAAGAATCTGCCGACAATGCAGGAGACACTGGTTTGATCTCTGGGTCAGGAGGATCCCTTGGAAGAGGGCATGGCAACTGGCTCTGGTATTCTTGCTTGGAGAATCCCATGGACAGAGGACCCTGGTGGGTTTCAGTCCACAGGGTCGCAAAGAGTCAGACACAACTGAAACAGCTGAGCACAGCATAGCACAATATGCTAGGTAGGCACTGTCCTAAGTGTTTTAGATGTATTGACTCAGTTTAATACAAAAATACAAATATTATCATCTCCACTTGACAGATGAGAAAATGCAGGCGCAGAAATGTTAATTAATTTGCTCAAAGACAAATCCTAGTGGAGCTAGGATTCAAACCTGAGCAGCCTATATAATCTGTAATTCCAGATTGCCGATATAATGGTCCCTACTCCCAAGGGGTTCCCAAACTCATTGTGGAGACAGCCCCACAAAGTTAATTCTCAGTCATCCGTGCTGGGTGCTCAAAATAAGGTTCACTGACCAGTTGCAGTGGCCTCACCTGGAGCCAGGTTAGAAATTTGGAATAATGAATGCCACCTCAGAATCTGGTAAGACAGGTTAAAGATTTGGAATAATGAACGCCACCTCAGAATCTAGTAAGATTCCAGGTTGTTCCTAGATAATTGACTCTGAGAATCACTACTCCAAACAAGTAGAGTGACAGGCAATGCATTCACACAATAAACTTGGCCCAGCATGCTGTACATGCCAGAAACTGCAAAGGCATTGCAGTGTTGCAGTGACTTTTTTAAAACGTGGGAAATCCTCACAAATGTTTTTAAATGTCTCATCCTTAGTTTTTCATGAGCATAAAGTATGGCATTTCCTGAAGGTTACATTTTGAAATACTCAAGTCACTCGAGATGACTAACTACATTGTAGGTCAATGGCTTATGTTTGAGGAGCACTGGACTGTATTAGCATAGACCTCATGGTTTCATATTAACACAGTGAGCACTCTGAAAAGTCCCACAGTAAATAAACTTGTTTCATTTTCACTTGTTTTTTAAATCACGGGAATTCTCTCCACCTTCCATTAAGTCTACTGTCTCATCTTGAGCAACACTCATTGGCAGGCTATATTACAGTTCAGAGAGGGTTCGTATCAAGAGCTTGACATTTTACAGATGAAGTAATAGTTCAGAGGAGCTAGTGATAGTCACTTGCTTCGGTCACTTGGCTGATAGGGGCTACAACAGAAGTCAAAGCTTTGAGTTCAAGTCTGGTACTATTTCCTTGACCCTGGATGTTTAACCAGGCCCTTAACCATTGGAAATAGATGGGGAAACAGTGGAAACAGTGTCAGACTTTATTTTGGGGAGCTCCAAAATCACTGCAGATGGTGATTGCAGCCATGAAATTAAAAGACTCTTGCTTACTCCTTGGAAAGAAAGTTATGACCAACGTAAATAGCATATTGAAAAGCAGAGACATTACTTTGCCAACAAAGTTACGTCTAGTCAAGGCTATGGTTTTTCCAGTGGTCAAGTATGGATCTGAAAGTTGGACTGTAAAGCAGCTGAGCACTGCTTTTGAACTGTGGTGTTGGAGAAGACTCTTGAGAATCCCTTGGATTGCAAGGAGATCCAACCAGTCCATTCTAAGGGAAATCAGTCCTGGATGTTCTTTGGAAGGAATGATGCTAAAGCTGAAACTCCAATACTTTGGCCACTTCATGCGAAGAGTTGACTCATTGGAAAAGACCCTGATGATGGAGGGATTGAGGGCAGGAGGAAAAGGGGATGACAGGGGATGCGATGGCTGGATGGCATCACTGACTCGATGGACGTGAGTGTGAGTGAACTCCAGGAGTTGGTGATGGACAGGGAGGCCTGGCGTGCTGCAATTCATGGGGTCGCAAAGAGTCGGACACGACTGAGCGACTAAACTGAACTGAACTAACCATTGGCACCAGCTGGAATGTGTTTGGTTGCACGTAACAGAAGGCTTAGGCAGGAAAAGGGATTTATGGGTTCATGTAACTGGAAGCCCAAAGGTAGGCCAGACAGCCTGGCCCGTTTGACTGGACAGTTCATTAGGGCTTTCAGGATACCATGACTCAGCCCTCTGCAGTGTCAGCTTCATCTAAGCTGGCTCCTCATGGAGCCACCAACCACTCCTGGGGCCACCTCCTCCTCCCTCCATACCCAGGGCAGCACTCTTAAAAGTGACAAGCATTTGACCCAGAAACTGTCAGAGAAACTCTCCTCTCATCTGATTGGTCTGAATGGGGTCACATCCCTGAGCCAAACCCTGTAGCCATGAAAATGCCCCACACTGATTGGCTTAGGCCCATCCATCCTCCAACCAGTTATAGTAAGGGACTGGATTTTCCAGATTTGACTAGACTAATGGAGTCCACCCCTGGCTGTTGGGTCAGTTCTTCAAGGGGCCTGGCTGCTGTATTTCAGGGGTGGGAGGTTGGGTGATGGTTAAAAGAGATAGCTGCAATGTCCACAACAAGGGTTTTATGTTACTTGAAATTTAAACCAACAAATCATTATGATGTATATTTTAAATATCTTACAGGTTTATATGTCAACTACAACTCAATAAAGCTGAAAAAAAAAGTTCTAGGGAATTTAAATCAAAATATTTGAAACTGGGCAAATTCCAGCCAGTAGGATCATCGATAGAGTTTTGTATTGTCTCTTAGAGGAAGCGCTTTAGCCCATTCACATTAGAATCATCAGGGGACATTTGTTAAAATTCAGAGTTCTGGGCCATTCTAAATAAGTCTCTGGCAGCCTTGGAATCTGCATTTTAATCATGCATTCTAGTTGCTTGGATTCACTGTGGCTTACACCTATTGTCCTGGGGTAATTATTTGCTGTCAAGTATCTCAGATTAGATTATAAATTATATTTCCCCTCCACCAAGATGACACTGCAGAGCTAGTGGGGAAAGTTGCCCCAGATGATGGACCCAAATGTCCCATTTGGTGCAGTGAAAAAGGTCACCATAGTCAGTTCAGCCACTTACAAACAGTAACTTGCTGAGTATATCGCTCAGCCCATGCCCTTGCCTGCACTGTTGCGGTTGATGATGCGTCCCTCTCAGGANAAATAAGCAGGGTGATAATATACAGCCTTGATGTACTCCTTTCCCTATTTGGAACCAGTCTGTTGTTTCACGCCCAGTTCTGTTGTTTCTTGACCTGCACACAGATTTCTCAGGAGGCAGGTCAAGTGGTCTGGGATTCCCACCAGATGGTCAAAACACGGTCTTCTTCCGTGTCTGCCCACAGGGCTCCGGGCTTCTGGATGCGCACTGGGCTCCAAGCCTTTGAACCGCCACCTGACGCCCGATTTGGCCACAGGTCTGGAGACGCCTGCCTGGGCCTGTGCGCGTCCTGCTGACCCCACTCGTGGTGCCACTTCTGGCCTCCGGCCAACCCGAGGTGGCGGGGCGAGGAGGCATGGGTCTTCTGCCCTCTGCGCCCCCGCTGCGGATACATGGCGTGTCCCGGACAAACCCTCCCTGAGGCTCCGGCCGCGTGTCGGGCGTCCCCGGCCCGTGCCCCAGAGCCGCACGTCCCGCTCTAGCCCGCGGCGGGGGAGGCTGCTGGCGAGGCCGGAGGCAGCCCTGGCGACTGTCCCCGCCGGCCTCCCCCTCGCCCCTGGCTCCACCGACAGCTGTGGCGACGCCTGCTCTCCCGGGCCAGCCTGAGCCGCACCGCCGTGAGGGACCGGAGTCCCGGCCCACGTGTCGGCTCCCCTCGGTCTGTCCAGGCCCTCGCCTTCCTTCCCCTGCACGGCCGGCGGGGAGGGCGAGGACGGCAGGGTGCGCCGGCCGCACCTTCGGTCTCCTGCGCGCTGCCTCACCGCATCTTCTGACGCAGCAGACACTCTTGCTTTGCCTTCTTGGTGAAATGGTCAAAGCATGGTACTAAATAGCCTGCGCACAGGACACAGCGCCCGCATGAGGACAGAGCCAGGGAAGAACAGCAACAGGAAGGCAGAGCATCACCCTGCTGCGNTCGGACACGACTGAAGCGACTTAGCAGCAGCAGCAGCAGCTCTTTGATGCTCAGGGAAGGCCTAGGAGACTAAAGCCTTTTCCTACAAGCAAGAAACAGGGCACACGGAGGGGCTTTTGTTCCCAGGAGGGCCCCGCAGGGTCCTGCCCAGTTTCAGCGTCACAGAGAGTTGCTCCTATAAAGTAGTTTGGAAACATGTGTTTGTGCCATGATGGAGCTGTAAAAGGAAAACCAAGGGAAAAAATTTAAAACAAGGGGGAAAAGCAAACAGTTAAAGCTGTTCCAACCAGCATTCTCCCAAATGGATGTGTCTGGTTCTGACATTCTGGCTCATACATGGAAAATACATACTCATCTATTTTGACTGAGCCTCAAGACAGTATGGGAAGAGTAAAAGATACCAAGTTTAGCTGGTAAAAATAAAATGCCTTCAGCCAGTACTTTGCCTGAGAAACTATACCTGGCAGCCAGACCTTAGGAAGGGAAACAAAACAAGATGAAGGAAAAATCCCAGCAGAACTGAAGAATGTTTACATTCTTGTGACCACAAATGTGAAGTGAGCTCAGAAGCCAGCGGGAGTTGAAAAAAAGAGAGTTAAGGTCGAGGCAGCAGCTGCTATGTGCAGAGCCCCCTCCTGGTTGCCCTGGCAATGGAACATCACCTTACAGGAATGAAATAATACTGAGAAGAAACCCACAAGCACAGGAGCGTTTCCGGGTCTACAGACTTGCTGTTTTTCTCTCTGACTTTGGCCTAGGGAAGGTAGCAGTGTACGGCTTTTACTCATTGGAACCACTGCCTGGGAGGAAACTTCGGGAACCCAGGACTGGCACGGATCCAGAGGGCAACCTCCTGGAGGGTGCCTGAGGGGCTGGAATCAGAGACCTACACCAGCCTGATCTTTCAGGAGGGGTTAGGGACAGAAGGGCCCGAGTCTACTTATTAGCTGGCTCACAACTCTTGAGCTTGTCATGCAGATGTCATGGAGAAGACAAAACGGAACGGACGACATCCACGTCCCCAGGGTGAAGGGAAAGCAGATGCATACACACAATTAGCTGTAACATAAGCCAGGTCGAGGAGTGTGAGCCAAGCACTACAGGAACCCTTTTCCTCTTCGGTATTCTCTTCCTTACAGGCCATGTTCTTATAGAAAAAACAAAACAAAACAACTGAGCAAATAATAAACAAAAGCAAAATTTAAGGCCACTCTGTATTATACCACCTAGAGAGGACTGTCATTAACCTTTTGGAGTATATATTTTCAGACCTTTTTCTTATACAAATATATGCCTGGGTTCAAAACATATATATGGTCTATTTATATATTTTTTTCTGAGACAGAATTATACACTAGATATAGGATTTTACCTTTTGGCATCTCTCAACACACCATGAATATTTTTTCAATTAACATGTATATCCTGGCATCTATCTGCGTTGCATCCACTATCTGACTATAAAATAATTTAGTTAATAATAATAAGGTAAATAGATGGGTGGGTTCCTGTCCTTCCCCTTGAGTCAAGTGAGGGGGGGCTCCAGGGGCAACACTCAGAGAACCTGATATATATTTCTTACAGTTTTTGGAGCCGGCGTTGGTGTCAAATCTTGCCTAAGAAGTCTAAAGGGCAAATGCAAGGTGGTTGGCAGTTGATGGACAAGATAAAGGAGAGGGGCTATGCTCAGACTGGCCTTTAGTCCCAGGGTTGCCAGGTGAGTATGCAGGAGCATTTCCCATGGACCAAACACACACTGGAGAGAAACAAGTTGCTTGGTGATTGCATCAACATAAAGGTTACGGTGGATAAAGGAGTTCAGACTTTATTTCGATGCTAATGAGGACCCATTGGGAGGCTGAGATGGGAAACCTGGCTGTAAGAGATGAATCTACTAATTATGTGTAAGGAGGCAGGGGAGACGGGAAGACAGGGAGTCAGTTCAGAGGCTGTTAACCAAAGTCTGAAAACAAGGTTCCCTCCTTCCAGGGGAGTTAGAGGATTGGGTTCAAGTCTGCTCTCTACCAGATTTGATGAACTTGGATCACTCACTTCACTTTCCTGAGCCTTAATATCACTTCTATAACAAGGGCATAAAAACAACTCCAAAGGACTTCCCTGGTTGTCCAATGATAAAGAAGCCACCTGCCAATACAGGGGATGTGGGTTCGATCCCTGGTCTAGGAAGATTCTGGCCCAGGCACTACAGCTACTGAGCCTGCATGCCCTAAAGCCTGTGCTCTTGAAACAAGAGAAGCCACCACAGTGAAGTCCACACATCACAACTAGAGAGTAGCCCCTGCTTGCTGCAACCAGAGAAAGCACAAATGCAGCAACGAAGACCCACTGAAGCCAAAGAAAACAACTCCAAGGAGTGATGAAAATTCTTTGTGCTTTGGAACCTGCTAAAGGTGATAGTTGCACAACCTAGGGAATGTGCTAAATGCCACTGAAGTGCACACAGTTATAATGCTTAAGCCCATGTTATGTGAACGTCACCTCAATTAAAAGACAAAAAGGGAAATAGCCCAAGAGTCTGGTGGGTTTGTTTTCATAATCACCCTTATGTGGGCCAACACGAAACTAGCTTTCTTCCCATACTTGCATTAGCCCTTCTGGGCCCGGGATCTCTCCATTGCCTCAGAGCCAGCAGCTTATCTGGGTCCCCTTAACGTTGTCCAGGCTTGTAGTTTAACCTGGTTATTAAAATCTCAGTCACTGTGCAGTTTATAATTTCCGTATCATTCCTCCCCCTCACAGAGTACGCCTGTGCTCCTCTGGGTGAGGGTGAGGGAGGCCGGCTGGGAGGCTGATCACAGTCGGAGGTTGCATAACTGGTTTGCAGTAACTTTGCTGGGGCTTCCCTCGCCTGAGTCATCACCATCTGGCTCCTGGCCATGGCCTCTTCTGGGTGTGGCTGAGAGCAGGAGGGCCAGACTCTTCACCTGCTTCAGTCAGGACTGTACCAAAAGAGGCGGTCTTCCCATGGGCGCTGAACTAAGCTTTCCTCCAGCAGCGTTCAGACACGAAGGACCCCAGAGAGGGGCTGTTGGGGGTGGAGGACTGGTTGTCCCTCATTCCAAAGCTCCTCTCAGTGCTGGCTCGGCTGGATGACCATCTGGCAGCCTGAGGCTCTCCCCTCCCCTGCCACCACCGCCCAGCTGACGTCTAACATCCTTCTGAGAGTCCTTCCCTGTGTCTTCCTAGCTCCTGTTCGTCCCAGCTACCTAGGGTGAAGTCACCCTGCTGAATTCCAGTCCAGAACTTGCTTTTTCACTCACCACTTGTTAAGAGACACATTTAAAAGTCCCCCCTGGCTTCGTGCTCGATTTTTCATTGACTCACAGCTAACATTCTCTTTCGGTGACTTAACAAGGACAGATGACAGGCATGGTTGATGGCTCCTCCCTGATTTGTCCCTGGTCTGCCATAGTCATTACATGGTGGATTCTAGGCAGATAGCTGTCGAAGAAAAATGGATGGCAGAGAGGGAAAAAAGGAAATCGATATTAACTTTGGTCCCCAAGACAGCCTGCATCAAATGAGAGCACACCCACCAGACCCTGAGATGCCAGCACTTTAGACCTTCGGACTCTTCTGAAGGGAACTGTCACGGGAAGATGCACACACAAAGAGCAGGGGCTTTTCAGATTGGAATGGAAGAGGCTGAGAGGCCCACCCCACGCCCTGCTCCTGGCAGCTAAGGCTAAAAGTGCTTACGACACCGAAATCAAGGTACGAGATACGCGGTGCAGTAACCTCCTCTTCCTCTTTTCTGCATAAAGAACTCCTATCTATTCCCCCAAGTCCAACTAGCTACCACACTTCTGCGGAGCCTCACCCACCCACCGAGGGGCAGGCAGAACTCCTCTGTGCGCCCCATGGGGTGCACCAAGGATCCATCAAGCACTGGGTGTGGAAGGGCAGGACCATTAAGAGGGGGCCCCTCCTCGCTCCCCTGCGGCTGTGCCCCTTGGAGGATCCCTGGACGTCAAATGCACATGTTCTAAGCCACCCTATTAAAAAAATCATATAGGCACATCCCTGGTGGCCCAGTGGCGAAGACTCCACTCTCCCAATGCGGGGAGCCCAGGTTTGATCTCTAGTCAGGCAACTAGATCCCACACGCCTCAACTAAAAGACTGCATGCCCTAACTAAGACTCAGTGCAGCCAGATTAATTAATTATTCAAAAAAACCATATTTATCTGGTTGGATTTTGTTAGTCGCTTGCACCTATCCCTGAACTGTTAGCTCTTTGATGACAATAAATTTTTTTTTTTAAAGCGTAGCCTCAGTACCTCATAATGCTGGGCACAACAGTAGGCACTTGAGAGATGCGCCAGGCCAAAGCTGCCTTTCTCCAAGCCCACAACCTGGCCAGGAGGGCTGGCACCTGGCTCTTCAAAGCAGCACAGCAATTAGCCGGGCCTAAGCTGAGGGCCCGGCTGGTGGCAGCTTCTTCCTCGGAAACCCCTGTGCTGTTTGCCTTCATCTGCTCCCAGCAGCTCTTCCTGCCAACCTTCCAGAGTCCTGACACCTCTCCCTTGCTCACTCAGCACTTGACAATGGCCTTGCTTCCCAGCTCCTCCCACCACTGCCTGGCAGCTCCCCAGCACTGACCACTGCATGACCGACCCAGAGTTTGTCTTAGAAGGTCAGCCTTTGGGCCTCGTGTGTGGGCTGAGCTCAGTAAATTCACCTCTGAGTTAGAGAGAACATCAGTGATGTGAACTGATGGGTCAGCGGTGGTGGGCAGAGCAGGGACAGATCTGGGGTCACATTATGGCTCAGCTCCTAGCTGTCTGATCATAACTTCCTAGAATCTCTGTTTTCTACACTGTTTGTGGAGATTATAAAGCACACACACACACAGGCCTGAATTCATAGGGTTACTGTGGAGAGTAAACACTGTGACACATACTACTAAGCTCCTGGCTGTGTGCTGACACATGGCAGATTCTCAAAAAGTGCTCACTTCCTTCCTTTCCTCCTTCCAGCTAAGTCTCTTCCAAGTCCAAAAGGCTATGAGCCTTTGAAACACACACTCCCATGTTCAACTATAACTTGGGAAGGTTATCAAACTGTTAGAAAGTGGATCTTCCCAGAGGAACAAGGATCTCAGGTGACAGAGACAACCTCTGTGTCCCCACAGATCAGGAGAGGGTGCTGAAGGTGATAGGGCTCACACCTGAGCACAGAGATGAAGGCAGGGTCAGTCCACAGAGAATCATCGAGTGAGTGAAAGCTGGGGAGACCTGGGCATGACCGTGGGGTCAGAGAGAAAGAGAGGGCAGTGACCGAGAGTGGATGAGACTGCACACCACCGAGAGCAAAGGGCCCAGCCGGAGACCCTCTGTGCCCCTACAGCCTCACACAGACTCCCAAGAAGACAGAGGGAAGAAGCGGGGAGGCACCTGATTCAGTTTCCTCTTCAGACCCAGGAAATGGGGAGATTTGAGAGACTCCCAACTGAACTGAATGGCAGGGTCAGGGCTGGGCGAGCCAGAGTCAACTCACTGTTCTCCCATAGGGCAGTGGTTCTGAGAGTGGTCCCTGGACCAGGGTGGCCTCAGCATCACCTGGGTTTGCCAGAAATGCTGATCAGCAGTGCCCAGCTCACTCACTTCAATATATTTGCTGTTGTCTAATTGCTAAGTCATCTCCAACTCTGCAATCTCATGGACTGTAGCCCACCAGACTCCTCTGTCCATGGGATTTCCCAGGCAAGAACACTGGAGTGGATAGCCATTTCCTTCTCCAGGAGATCTTTCCAACTCAGGGATAAAACCCACATCTGCATTGGCAGGTGAGGTCTTTACCATCTTTACCATTTGGAAGCCCACATCAATATATAGACACAGCTGTCTATATTCTAATAAACCCTCTGGGTAATGCTGATTCTTGCTCAAGTTTTGAGAACCATCACTTTGGGGAAAGCTTTTATTCACTTACCTGAAATTTCCTTCCCATTTTAAGTGGTAGGAGGTGGCATGACACTCAAATGTTCATAACCTTTTGAGAAGACCTGAGTTCAGACACAGACTCTGCTTCTAAGTGGCTGTGTGGCCTTGGGCAAACACATCAACCTCTCTGAATCCTGATTTCCTCAAGCATAAAATATCTGCCTTGCAAGATTAACTGGTTAAGGTTGGAGAGAATGTGCAGAAAGCGCTTAGCTGAGTGCCTGACACACAGTAACTGCTCATCTTCATCATCACTATTATAACCACCCTGACTGTGAAGAGGCCCCTGGATGAGTAAAAAGTGGAGATGCATTAAGGATAATCACCAGGCCACGTGGGGACCATCTGGCTCCATGAGTGTTTAATAAGCTGCTCAGAATGCCCCTTGATGCCACTTGTCACCTGCGTGCACCCTCATTAAGCCAGGAATGACTTTAAAAAGATAACAATTCCTTTCACATTTGATGACAAACAAGTATCTAATTTGGATATAGCAAACCTAAACGCCATGGAGAAAAACCACTCTTGCTACAATACAACCCAGCCATGTTCCTGCCCCACCCACTTCCCCTTTCCTCTCAGATAAGTCTCTTAAGCACACAGTAGCACCAGGCAAATATTTGTCAAATAGTGAATGAATGGACTGGCTCAATTTGATTTGAAAATGCCCTACTGTTATGCAATAAAAGGAACCATTTGTGGCGGGGCCTTTGGCCTCCTGGGGTGGAGCTAGGGCAGCACCTGCCGCAGCAGCCAGGTGGATCGCACAGTGCAATCCTGGGAAGGCAGACACTAAGAGGACAGGAAGAGGCCGCTCTGGCCAGGTCAGGGAATGGAGGTGGCGTGTTTTGATTTAGCGAAGGCCTTCCACCGTGACACGGCTCGTGGTCCTCCACCCCTAGCTCTACGTGTCAATGTCTGGTCCACCCACTAAGCCTGCTGGGGCTTGCCCATGCTGAAAGGTTCCGTGGCCTCTGCAAGGCAGAGGGAACTGGAATCAGAGCACCAAGACTGGTGAGCCCATCTGCTTCCCCATGGGCTGGAGGCGGGGGGATGTATACCTCATCCTTCTTGTTCTGGCCAAAATGCTATCCATTGGGCCCTTGGCATCTTGTTTCACTCCCCAAACATCGTACAATTTTCGTCTGTGGCCTGGCTCCCATCCCCCTCTGCTCCATTTATCCTCCCCAATTGCGTCCAACATGGATCTTCTCATCACTCCCTGCTCACAGAATAAAGTCCCAGTGTCTTAGCAGGGTATTCATACTTTGCAATTTGTCCCCAACCTGAATGTCCAGCTTTACCGCTCACAGCCAGGCCTTGTCCACGTCTAACTCCTGCCTGCTCTTTCATACCACTGGCTGCTGACTAGAAGGCCTTTCCTCCTGTGGTCCACCTGGAGAACACAAATATCTCTTTCTGAAATCTGCTCAAATGTAGCTTTCTGTGAAATGGTCCTGCCAGCACTCAAGCATCTTCCTGAATACTTTCCCAAGTTTTCATTAAGCCTGCTGCTGCTGCTGCTGCTAAGTCGCTTCAGTCGTGTCCAACTCTGTGCAACCCCATAGATGGCAGCCCACCAGGCTCCCCCATCCCTAGGATTCTCCAGGCAAGAATACTGGAGTGGGTTGCCATTTCCTTCTCCAATGCATCAAAGTGAAAAGTGAAAGGGAAGTCGCTCAGCCTAGAAGTCTCCTTTTCCAGCCACAAATTCCTAATTTCTTCAGGACGTGACTCTAGTATTGCTTTAAACTTTTTGTAAATTTTTTTTTACATAGTTTCAAACTTAAAGCAAAGTTGCAAGCATGGGACAAAGAATTCTAGCACATTTTTCACCCGGATTCCCGGGTGAAGGAAAATATTAACATTTTCCTACATTTGCTTTATTTAACCTTCTAGATCTCGTTCTCGCTCTGTGTTTGTATAATTTTATTTTTTTCTAAATAGCTTATGAGTTATTTGCAGATATTATACTCCTCTATTCCTTCAATGGGTATGTTTTCTAAAACCAAGGACACTCTCTTACGTAATTAGAGACTAATTATCAGAGATAGGAAATTAATTTTGATACCAATTACTATCTAATATACAGACCTTATTCAGATTTTACAAATTATCCTTTACAATTATCCTATAAAACCCTTTACAGCAAAGAAAATTCCCAGATCATCATTGCATGTAGTTGCTATGTCCCTTTAGTATTCTTTAATCTATAACACTTCTCTGGTCTTTTTTTGTGTGTGTCTTTTCTAACAAAGGGCATTTTTGAAGTATCTAGACCAGGTATTTTGTAAAATGTACCTCATTTCAGGTTTGCCTGATGTTTCCTCATGATGACTTATGCTGTACAGTCTTGGCTGCGGTACCCCAAAGTTCATCTCAGGGTATCATATTGGGAAGTATATGATGTCACTCTGTCCCATTCCTGGGGATGTTAAGGGACTCTCAGCCAAAGGAAATGGCAACCCACTCCAGTGTTCTTGCCTGGAGAATCCCAGGGACGGGGGAGCCTGGTGGGTTGCCGTCTATGGGATCGCACAGAGTCGGACATGACTGAAGCGACTTAGCAGCAGCAGCCTTCCTGGGATCTGGTACCCGAGATATGGAGATACAGGGAAGTGAGGAACAAAACCACCTGATGATCCTCTCCCATGTGCCAGGCTCTGTGGCCACTTCTCATCCAAGCCTCACAGCAACTTTATAATTTAGTAGTGGTTGTGCTCATTTTACGGAGAAAGCAATGGCGCCCCACTCCAGTACTCTTGCCTGGAAAATCCCATGGGCGGAGGAGCCTGGTAGTCTGCAGGCCATGGGGTCGCGAAGAGTCAGACATGACTGAGTGACTTCACTTTCACTTTTCACTTTGATGCATTGGAGAAGGAAATGGCAACCCACTCCAGTGTTCTTCCCTGGAGAATCCCAGGGACGGGGGAGCCTGGTGGGCTGCTGTCTATGGGGTTGCACAGAGTCGGACACGACTGAAGCGACTTAGCAGCAGCAGTGGTCATTTTACAGGTGTGCTCAGTGAAGATGAATAATTTGCCTAAGGATACTTGACTGGTAAGTAGCAGATCCAGATTCAAACCCAGGGCTGTCACTTTTCATAACACTGAGGCACTGGAGACAATGGACAGTCAACAACGATGTCTGGATGTTTAAAACAAACGAATCTAACACCAGGACCATTGAAAAACTGAACACCCTCCTACATCAATGAGGATGTTTTTTATTCACTTATCCCTTTAACAAATATTTCTGGTGAATCTGCTGTGTACCAGGCAGTGTTTCAGATCACAGAGATACAGTAGTGAACAAACAGCACACATTCTAGTGGGCCTCTGCAGATACCAGCAAATCCAGCTAAAGTGCTTAAAGGGTAACACAAAGGCCAATAATAGAGCTGATCCAGGGTTGATTAATTTAGCAGCTCAAAGATGTCCTGGCTAAGATTTGTGTTCTCTGAAATTCTCCTAGCTTTCCCTTTGGGGATGCAAGATGTTTGCCTCATGTTTGAGCAAGATATCCTCAAAGGAAATAAAGGGGATATTCCTGTCATGGTCTCTTTTTAGATGGGAAAAGAAAGTTTTGCTAGAATTTTCCTAGCCAACTTTCCTTCCACCTCCATGGCCAGACTATGTCACTAGCCTACACCAATTCACCATATGGCCAGAGTAATGAGCTGCCCCTCTGGGCTCAGGAATTCTAGATTGCACCCCTACCCACCCACACCACCTCCCGGCTCAGCCTTCCCCAAACCACTTTGTTATCAGAAGAGTAAGAAGAGAGTGAACAAAAATTACAGTTTTCTTTAAAGAAGCAAAGAGGACTGGACTTCCCTGGTGGCCCGGTGGCTAAGAGTTTGCTTCCCAAGGCAGGGGGTATGGGTTTGATCCCTAGTCGGGGAGCTAAGACCCCACATGCCTTGGATCCAAAAAACCAAAACATGAAACAGAAGCAATATTGTATTGATACATTCAATAAAGACTAAAAATAGTCCACATAAAGAAAGTCTTAAAAAAAAAAGAGAGGGAAAGGATGTTGAGTGAGCACCTGATAATATTTTCAAATCTCCTATTCCCTAATTTACTGAATATTTATAGACTCTCGGTTATGCAAATACAAGTTTGTGTCATTGCTATTCCCATACAATCCTCCCTCGTGATGCAGGGGTTATTGGTTCCAAGATCCCCATGGATATCAAAATCTGAGGATGCTCAAGTCTTAAATAAAATGAATTCAGAACCCACAGATAGGGAGGGTCTACTGCATTCATTATATGAAGTTCTACTCCGTTTTTCTTACTAAGTCTTATAATGTCTCTCTTTATCCCTGTATCTCTTGTCTCATTCCAAAATAAGGCAACTTTTTTGGTAAAGGTACAGAATCTTAGCCAGGGGAGTTTTTAAAGTATTTATTAATAATAACTGGTTCTAGGATGTGTACTGACCATGGCACAGGGTGAGATCCTGGAGAGTCCTGTTGGACCAGGCACTCACATTTAGTTGCTGGATAGGAGATCTAGGAAGATNGGTAAAGGTACAGAATCTTAGCCAGGGGAGTTTTTAAAGTATTTATTAATAATAACTGGTTCTAGGATGTGTACTGACCATGGCACAGGGTGAGATCCTGGAGAGTCCTGTTGGACCAGGCACTCACATTTAGTTGCTGGATAGGAGATCTAGGAAGATCCTAGTGGAGGGGTCAGGGAGGATCTGGGGGGACACTCAGCCCCTACTATTTCCAATGATATGGAATTACTTACTTCAGTTTTTTTAAAAGTTTATTTTTATTGAGGTCTAATTGATCCATTAATATTAATTTCAGGTATACAATATAATGATTCAATATTTGTATACACTGTGAAATGATCACCATAATAAGTCTAGTTAACATAGGTTCCCTCAGTTACTAGCATTTTTTTTTTTCTTGTGATGAGAAGTTTTAAGATTTACTCTCTTGGTAACTTTCAAGAATGCAATATAGTCCTATCAACTACAGTCGCCATGCTGAATATCACATCCTGGTGACTTATTTTACAGCTGAAAGCTCGTACCTTTTGACCCCCTTCACTCAGTTTGCTTATTCCCCACCACCACCCTGCCCCAACTCCCACCGCTGATAACTACCAACTTCTCTGTGTCTATGAGCTTGGGTGTTTTATTGTTTTTTAGATTCTACATACGAGATCGTGTGGTATTTGTCTCTCTCCCTCTCTGATTTTACATAATGTCCTCAAGGTTCATCTGTGTTGTCTAAATGCCAAGATTTTGTTATTTGTTATGACTAACATTCTGTTATATATTTGATACACACACACACACACACATGTATATGTATATACATCTTATATCTCCTTTATTCATTTACCCATCAATGGATATTTGTCTTATTTCCATGTCCTGACTACCATAAGTAATGCAATAAACATGGGGTGCAGATATCAAGTTAGTATTTTCATTTTCTTTGGCTATATACCCAGAAGTGAAATTGTTGGATCATGTGGAAGTTCTGTTTTTAATCTTTTGAGGAACCACCATACTCTTCCATAGAGGCTGCACCAATTCAATTCCCACCAACAGTGCACACGGGCCCCCTTTTCTCCACATCCTTGCCAAGACTTATTTCTCGTCTTTCCAATAAGAGCCATTCTAGTAGGTATGACATGATCTCATTGAGATTTTGATTTGCATTTCCCTGATGATGTGGAATGTGGAACATCCTTTTATTGGCCACCCATATGTCTTTTTTGGAAAAATGTCTTTTCAGATAGTCCCATTTTAAAGTCAGATTGTTTGCCTTTTTGCCATTAAGCTGTATGAGTTCTTTAAATATTTTGGATACTAATCCTCTATCAGATATGTCATTTGCAAATGTTTTCTGCTATTCAGTAGGTTGCCTTTCACTTGGTTGATGGTTTCCTTTGCTGCATAGAAGCATTTTAGTTTTATATAGTCTCACTTATTTATTTTTGCTTTTATTGCTTTTGCTATTTCAGTAGTTTAACAACTAACATGATGGTGCCCTTGTGATGAACTGGACATCAGCTCCAATCTTCACAATGACCATTCCCAGTGTCAGTGTTGTGATTATAGCACGACCCTCCCAGTGTTGGCCCATGGTCAGGTATTTGGGCTGCTTCCAGTTTTAACTACAATATGAAGCTCAGTTCTAAACATCTGCATATGCACCTTTATTTTTATATTTCACAATACATAAAATATATGTATTTATAAATATATCATGTTTTTGTTTCCTTGGAACCCATTTCTCAAAGTGGTGTTTCAAGGTCAAATGGTATGATCAATTTGGTCATTTGACTTAGTGATTTAAAAAGCACTTAAGCTGGCAGAAATTACATTGTAGATTTGTTCACAAAACTTCAGAAAATGAAAGCCTATTTGTTGGTTACTCCTTACAACTATAACCGGTGGAAATTAATAAACATTAGGCATCATCATCCCTTTGGATCACTGCCTTGTCATGGCGAAGGGGCTTGTGTAACTCAATGAAGTGATGAGCCACACGTAGAGCCATCCAAGATGGGCGGGGCACAGCGGGGAGTTCCGACAAAACACGATCTGCTGGAGGAGGGAATGCCAAACCACCTCAGTATACTTTATACGAGAACCTTATGAATTGTACAAAAGGACAAAAAGATATGACATCGAAAGATGAGTCTCTCGGGTGGGAAGGTGTCTAGTATGCTCCTGGGGAAGAGTGGAGGAGACCTAATAACAGAGCCAGAAAGAATGAAGTGGCTGGGCCAAAGCAGAAACGACGCTCCATTGTGGACATGTCTGGTGATGAAAATTCCATGTTGAAAAGAACAGTACTGCATAGGAACCTCGACTATTAGGTCCATGCATCAAGGTAAATTGGCCGTGGTCAACCAGGAGATGGCAAGAATAAACATTGATATCTTAGGAATCAGTGAACTAAAATGGATGGGAATGGTCGAATTTAATTGAGATGACCATTTTATCTACTACTGTGGGCAAGAACCCCATGGAAGAAATGGAGTAGCCCTCATAATCAAGAAAACAGTGGTATACAGTTAGCAAAAACAAGACCTGGAGCTGACTGTGGCTCAGATCATCAATTTCTTAGAGCAAAACTAAAGAAAGCGGGGCAAACCACTAGGCCAGGCAGGAATTAAATCAAATCCCCTATGAATATGCAGTGAAGGTAACAAATAGATTCGTGGGATTAGTAGTGTGGGTTAGCAGTGTGCCTGAAGAATTATGGATGGAGGTCCATCATATTGCACAGGAGGCAGTGAACAAAACCATCCCAGAGAAAAGGAGATGCAAGAAGGCAATGTGGTTATCTGAGGAGCCTTTACAAAGAGCTGAAGAAAGAAGAGAAGTGAAAAGCAAGAGAGAAAGGGAAAGGTACAGCCAACTAAATGCAGAGTTCCAGAGACTAGCACGGAGAGACAAGAAGGCCTTCTTCAATGAACAGTGCATAAAACGAGAAGAAAGCAACAGAAGGGGAAAGACTAGAGATCTCTTCAGGAAAACTGGAAATATCAAGGGAATATTTTACCCAAAGATGGGCACAATAAAGGACAGAAACAGTAGAGATCTAGTAGACGTTAAAGAGATCAAGATGAGACAGAAAGAATATACGGAAGAATTGAAAAAAAAATCTTTATGAACTGGATTAATACAGTGGTGTGGTCAGTCAGCCAGAGCCAGACATTCTGGATTGTGAAGTCAGGTGGGCATTAGGAAGCACTGCTGTTAATAAAACTAGTAGATGCGAAAGAATTCCAGTAGAACTATTCAGAACCCTAAAGGATGATGCTATCCAGGTTTTGCATTCAATATGTCAGCAAATCTGGAAGATCCAGCAATGGTCACAGGATTGGAAAAGGTCAATCCTCATTCCATTTCCCAAGACGGGTAGTACTAAAGAATGCTAACCATTGGACAGTTGCACTCATCTCCCATGCTAGTAAGGCCATGCTTAAAATCTTGCTAAAGTTAGGCTTCAGCGCTGTGCAAACAAACAACTTCCAGATGTCCAAGCTGGGTTTAGAAAAGGAAGAGGAACCAGAGATCAAATTGCCAACATTCACTGGATCATAGANGAGACAGCATCTCCCATGCTAGTAAGGCCATGCTTAAAATCTTGCTAAAGTTAGGCTTCAGCGCTGTGCAAACAAACAACTTCCAGATGTCCAAGCTGGGTTTAGAAAAGGAAGAGGAACCAGAGATCAAATTGCCAACATTCACTGGATCATAGAGAAAACTGGGGAATTCCAGAAAAACATCTATCTCTGTTTCACTGTGGAGAAGGCAATGGCAACCCACTTCAGTGCTCTTGCCTGGAAAATCCCATGGGTAGAGGAGCTTGGTGGGCTGCAGTCCATGGGGTCGCTAAGAGTCAGACACGACTGAGCAACTTCATTTTCACTTTTCACTTTCATGCATTGGAGAAGGAAATGGCAACCCACTCCAGTGTTCTTGCCTGGAGAATCCCAGGGATGGGGAAGCCTGGTGGGCTGCCATCTACGGCATCGCACAGAGTTGGACACGACTGAAGCGACTTAGCAGCAGCAGCTCTTTCATTGACTACCCTAAAGCCTTTGTGTGGATCATAACAAACTGTGGAAAGTTCTTTAAGAGATGGGAATACCAGACCGTCTCACCTGTCTTCTAAGAAAACAGTATGCAGGTCAAGAAGCAACAGTTAGAATCCTGTATGGAACAACTGATTGGCTCAAGACTGAGAAAGGAGTACAACAAGGCTATCTGCTGTCACTCTGTTTATTTAACCTATACGCTGAGCACATCATCAGAAATGCTGGGCTGGATGAGTTACAAGCTGGAATCAAAACAAGCAGGAGAAACATTAACAACCTCAGACATGCGGATGATACCACTCTAATGACAGAAAAAGAAGAGGAACTAAACAGCTTCTTGATGAGGGTGAAGGAGGAGAGTGAAAGAGCCGCCTTAAAACTAAATTTTTTTTTTTAATTAGTATCATGGCATTACCTCTCATTAAGAAGAAGCTAAGTCGCTCAGTTGTGTCTGACTCTCTGCAACCCCATGGACTGTAGTCTACCAGGCTCCTCAGTCCACGGAATTTTCCAGGCAAGAGTACTGGAGTGGGTTGCCATTATCTCTCATTACTTAATGGCAAGTAGAAGGGGAAAAAGTGGAAGTAGTGACAGATTTCCTCTTCTTGGGCTCCAAAATCACTGCGGATGGTGATTGCAGCCATGAAATCAGAAGACGATTGCTTCTTGGCAGGAAAGCTATGACAAACCTAGATACTGTGTTGAAAAGCAGAGACATTACTCTGCTGACAAAGGTCCATATAGTCAAGGTTATGGTATTCCCAGTGGTCACGTATGGTTATGAGAGATGTAAAGAAGGAATAGTGCCAAAGAATTGATGCCTTCGAACTGTGGTGCTGGAGAAGATTCTGAAAGTCCCTTGGACAGCAAGGAGATCAAACCAGTCCATCTTAAGGGAGGGATATCAATCCTGAATACTCATTGGAGGACTGATGCTGAAGCTGAAGCTCCGGTATTTTGGTCATCTGATGTGAAGAGCCAACCTACCAAAGTCCCTGATGCTGGGAAAGACGGGAGGCAGAAGAAGAGAGTGTCAGAGGGTGAGATGGCTGGATGGCATCACTGATGCAGAGGACATGAACTTGGGCAAACTTCGGGAGACGAGGGGCATATGATGTTTTTCATATTTGTTTTTGGCTGCACTGGGTCTTCTGTGCTCTGAAGGCTGTCTCTAATTGTGGCGAGCAGGGACGACTCTGCCTGGCAGTGCTTGCGCTGCTCATGGTGATGGCTTCTTTTGTCGCAGAGCATGGGCTCTAGAGTGCGCAGACTTCAGTAGTTGCAGCCTGTGGGCTCAGAAGCTGTAGCTCCCGGGATCCAGAGCACAGCCTCAGTAATTGTGGCGCACAGGCTTAGTTGCTCTGCGACATGTGGGATCTTCCCGGACCAGGGGTCCAAGCCATGCCTCCTCCATTGACAAATGGATTCTTTACCACTGAGCCATCCAGAGAGTTCCTAGCCAAATGTTTAGAAACATCCTTGCCCATTTTTTCACAGACTGCTGTTGCTTGGGAACTGGAAAGAGGGTGAGCACTGGTGTAAGGAGAGCTGGGTTCAGATCTGGGCAATGTTACTCTACTAGAGGCCGGGGTCTTGGCAATCTCCCAGCCTGTCTGGACCTTGGTTTACCCAAGTGTAAGATGCCATCTCTCACAGCTCCAGGCACACCAGGCACTGAGGGCCTTCATCTGTTCCTGAGCTTGGCCTGAGGCCTGGTCACCCTTGTCACACTCCCACCACGGTCCTCTGAATGAGAAACTATCAAAGTGTCCTGGAAAGTGCCAGTTCTGCACCTTAAGGAAGCGCATAGATTGCCACCTTCTGGTGTAAAGAGTTAGTGTCCAGATGGCTTTGGGGATCAAACTGCGCCCGCTTGTGTCCCTCTGAGGATTTGCCCCAAGGGTCAAGTTGCTGAAGTAAGTTGGGGGGAGTCTCTCCACCTAGAGTGGCCCTGGTGTTCGAGGTGTGGCTTTAAGATAATGTCCCTCTTCTGCCAGTGCAACTCTGGGGGAGAGATGATGCAGGATTTTTAAAGTTGCCTGTAAAGGAAGTTGTGCTTTTGGAGACTATGAAGGGGCTCTTTGCAAAAGCAGGAGGTTTTTCATCAGTGATTTATTAAACCTTGTTTCGAGAGGCTGACAGCAGTGGTCAATCAGTCTACAAATATTTACAGAGCACCTATCAACTGCCAGACACATGACCATTCTTTGATAAACAGCCTTGAATAAGACAGGCAGGGTCCCTGGTCTCCTTGTCTAGTGGGGAAGTTTAGGAATAAGATTCTTTCTTAATTGATATACTTTCTTCCATTTATTTAATTGAAGACTAAACTACATCTAAGAAGAAAAATTTAAAACAGAGTATTTCACCTTCTAAACACAGTAGCTATTTTTATTTCAACACCTTCCAGTTCTAGCACACTTGTGTGTACATTTTTACAGAGCTGTAATAATAAAATCCAACATTCAAAAAACTAAGATCATGGTATCCAGTCCCATCACTTCATGGCAAATAGATGGGGAAACAATGGAAACAGTGACAGACTTTATTTTCTAGCACACTTGTGTGTACATTTTTACAGAGCTGTAATAATAAAATCCAACATTCAAAAAACTAAGATCATGGTATCCAGTCCCATCACTTCATGGCAAATAGATGGGGAAACAATGGAAACAGTGACAGACTTTATTTTCTAGCACACTTGTGTGTACATTTTTACAGAGCTGTAATAATAAAATCCAACATTCAAAAAACTAAGATCATGGTATCCAGTCCCATCACTTCATGGCAAATAGATGGGGAAACAATGGAAACAGTGACAGACTTTATTTTCTAGCACACTTGTGTGTACATTTTTACAGAGCTGTAATAATAAAATCCAACATTCAAAAAACTAAGATCATGGTATCCAGTCCCATCACTTCATGGCAAATAGATGGGGAAACAATGGAAACAGTGACAGACTTTATTTTCTAGCACACTTGTGTGTACATTTTTACAGAGCTGTAATAATAAAATCCAACATTCAAAAAACTAAGATCATGGTATCCAGTCCCATCACTTCATGGCAAATAGATGGGGAAACAATGGAAACAGTGACAGACTTTATTTTCTAGCACACTTGTGTGTACATTTTTACAGAGCTGTAATAATAAAATCCAACATTCAAAAAACTAAGATCATGGTATCCAGTCCCATCACTTCATGGCAAATAGATGGGGAAACAATGGAAACAGTGACAGACTTTATTTTCTTAGTCTCCAAAATCACTGCAGATGGTGACTGCAGCCATGAAATTAAAAGATAGTTGCTCCTTGGAAGAAAAGCTATGACAAACCTAGATAGCATATTAAAAAGCAGACATTACTTTACTGACAAAGGTATGTCTAGTCAAAGCTATGGTTTTTCCAATAGTCAGGTATGGATGTGAGAGTTGGACCATAAAGAAAGCTGAGCACCGAAGAATTGATGCTTTTGAACTGCAGTGTTGAAGACTCTTGAGAGTCCCTTGGACTGCAAGGAGATCCAACCAGTCCATCCTAAAGGAAATCGGTCCTGAATATTCATTGGAAGGACTGATGCTGAAGCTGAAACTCCAATACTTTGGTCACCTGATGTGAAGAGCTGACTCATTTGAAAAGACCCTGATGCTGGGAAAGATTGAAAGCAGAGGGAGAAGGGGACAACAGAGGATAAGATGACTGGATGGCATCACTGACTCAATGGACATGAGTCTGAGTAAACTCCAGGGGTTGGTGATGGACAGGGAAGCCTGGTGTGTTACAGCCCATGGGGTCACAGAGTCGGACATGACTGAGTGACTGAACTGAACTGATAATCATAAAGTATGGTATTCTGAAGTTAGATACATTTCACTCACAATAAACACTTCCCTATGTTGCTACTTAATCTTCACAATTATCCTTATAGCTCTAGAAGAGGCAAACATGTGGCTGTATCAAAATCTATGTAAGAAGAACCCTAAGCTTAGACTCATAATTGTTTTCCTTTTTTTCTAGCTAAAGTAGATATTGCTGATGCTAACTTCTTAATGCCAATTTTTATTGCATTACTTCTCAATGATCACGAAGATGGTTCATCCTGTGTGTTGCCATATTGCTTCCCCAGAGAGCTGTTACTAACTTAAGTGCCACCAATATTATACCTATGAGTTACTTTTGCTGCAACATCAGGCACATTGTTGCTTTTATACATTTTGACAATTAACATTTTAAAATGAGGTCCTAAATCTGCTTTAATCCGCAGTTTTCTGATGCCAGTAGGCAGGTTCTTTTTGTGTGTGACTATAACTGCTTGTGTGAAATGCCTTGGAATTGTGATTAAAATTTTGAATGAGTGCCTAGTTCGAGGTCTTCTTTTAGAAGAGAGAAAAGCAATAGAGGATTACAGCACTGCAGCCCAGGATGTGAGAATGGCACTTAGTGCTTTAATAATTGGGTTAATAACGCCTTCTGGAATCTTCCTAAGAAAGCTCAGCTGTTCCAGAATCTTAAGTGCAAGTCTCTTCTGCTGCCCAGAGCTATTAATACTAAGTGAGAAAAGTGATTCTGTAACACCCTTGACTGTGCTGGAGTCAATAGTGGAAATGACATAAGCTCCCCCTGTTTATGAAAAAGAGCTGGACATCAGCCTAAGTTATAATAATGCAAATGAAAATTATGTGACTGGAGAGTTAACTTGTTTCCTAGTGACTCTGAAGAAATAGAGTATCCTTGTGTGTTGTAAGGGTCCATGGTTTAAACCCCTGGTCCAAAGAAGAGAAGTGACTCACTTAAACTCCCACAGCAAACTAGACCCCCAGCACTGAGCCCCCCTTGTAGCTTTCCTGTGTCCTGACTGTGAATATGAATGAACCTGTGATTGTCTCCTTCTGGGGGCCACCCTCCCCTCATGCAGCGTGGCCTCCTCCCAGCCTGGATGATCTCTGGAACACAGCTCTGGGAACACGTTCTGAGATGGGAGTTGGTTTCCTTTGCCACATAGCTTCCTACAGGAACCCTGGGCCTTTCCTCTCTGGGAACTCAAAGTCTAGCACCATACATGGTTCTGAGCAGTAGCTAAAATACTTTTCCAAGCACAAGTCCTTTTTTTGAAAGATGACAAATGTTAGAAATGGGACCTGTGTGAGGGTGAGTGATTCTGACTACATCAGTAAGGTTTGGTTTAACACCTCACTGCTTTTTTTCTGGCCTGATTAGATGATGGGAAATGACATTTGATTAACACATACCTATAGTAGGCACTATCTCATTTAATTTCTTAAAAACAACTATGGAGTAAGAGATTCAGAAATGGAGGTTCAGAGAAGTTAGGTTACTAATTCGACCAGCTCCCAGAGCTAAAATGTCACTATCTCACTGATCCTCACCAAGGAAAAGAATGGCCAATCAGAATCACATGGGAGTGTTTACAAACTACTCGTGTGTTTCCCACTGAGAATCACTGCACCCTACAGGGCCATGTATAGCATTTATCTGCCCAGGGTGCCATCCCATGGATGCTCTACTCTAGACAGGTGTCTGCAAACTGGTGATGTACTGTAGTCGGCTCACTGTACTGGCGGGTCCCACATCCACTGATATAGACAGCTGATTGTGCTTTGCAATTTTCTATGAGAGACTTGAGCATCCACAGATTTTGGTATTCTGCAGGGGGTGGGGGCTGGTTCTAGAGCCAATCCCCTGCAGAAACTGAGGGTCAACTGTAATAGGCAGGATATAGAAATCCGTGTAGAGGGGCTGTAACAAAGATAAGGAAAACAAGCATCTGGAAAAATTCCTTAGAGATGAGTAGAAGAACCCTAATGACTGGGACACAGGGGAGTATAACTCGAGACCAGAGAGGAGAGCAATCTTGGCGGGAGGGTACAAGAGGACAGGGCCCAGGGCAGGCTGACCGGTTTTCAGGAAATATGTGGCGGGGGAAGGGGATTTGGCACAGGACTTGGGACCTCCTTGTGGCAGAATCTATGGCTACCACACTCAGAATAGAGAGGCAGCAGCGGAGGGAAAAGAAGCACTTGACCAAGAGTTCTAAGACCTAGTCCTGGCTGTGTGACCTCAGGCAAGTCACATCACCCCTCTGTGTCTTTTTCTTTACAAAAGGCATAAAAATAACCTTCTCTGGCTACCTCTCAGGGGGATTATGGGAACTGACAGAGTTAACATATCAAAGTGTTTTATAAATTATGAAACACTGTGCAAAAGAGAGACTATTAGGTACATCAATAAGTTCTAACCCATTGTCACTCAGAATTTCAGCCCCTTAGTGTGTTCTTGGCTGTATTTTATTGGCAGCATTTGATGTTTGTTGAGATCCTCTGCAGTAAAGCCTGGCACAGGGAAGGTCTCCTACGTTACAGTTTCCTGACCTTGTTGTATCTTTAGCCCAACTAGTATGACTTTCTACTATATAGAAGATTCTCTGATGATAGTCTGATTGGCCTTTAAAAAATCCAGGTATTGTTCTTAAACGAGAGTTTTGTTTTGTTTTGGTAAAAAGTTCACTCATATAAGAGTATATATAACATGTAAGTACAATTTAAAGAATAATAAAACAAACTGCATAGGGTGATGCTCCCACTTGTCCTACCCTGATATATTCTCTTCACTGTACATACATTTCCTCATTTGTGTTCATCTTTCTTTTGCTTTAAAAGATAGGTTTACCACATATACACTATCCCTAAGCAGTATCATTTAGTTTTTCATGTCTCTGAACTTTTTAAAAAGGTGATCATATTATAATTATTCTTCTGTAAATTTATCTCACATCAGTGATTTCCCTGTGTGGACAGATGCAGCTGTAGTTCACTCATTTTCATTGTTGTATAGTAATCCACCATGGGAAGGTACCAAAACTTATGTATCTGTCCCACAGTGAATAGACGGGTTGTTTCCAGTTTGGGGATATTATAAACAATACTTGTATATGTCTCCTGCTCCATATGTATAAGAGTTTATATAAATCTCATTTACCATCACATCAAAAAGAATAAAACACACAGAAATAAATCTACTTAAAGAGGCAAAAGCCCAGTACTCTGACAACTGTCAGATGCTGATGAAAGAAATCAGATGACACAAACAAATGGGAAGATATACTGTGTTCTTGGATTGGAAGAATCAATGTTGTCAAAATGACTATCTTACCCAAGGCAATCTACAGATTCAATGTAAGTCTTATTAAATTACTAGTGGCATTTTCCAGAGAACTAGAACAACAAAAACATTTAATTTGTATGGAAACACAAAGGCCCCTAAGACCCGAGCAATCTTGAGAAAGAACAATGGAGTTGGAGGAATGGAGTTGAAACTGACTATACTACAAAGCTATAGTAATCAAAATAGTATGGTACTAGCACTAAAAACAGAAATATAGATCAATGGAACAGGATAGGAAGCCCAGAAATAAATTCACACACCTATGGTCATATTAATCTATGACAGAAGCAGCAAGAATATACAATGGAGAAAAGATACTCTTCAATAAGTGGTACTGGGAAAACTGGACAGCTACATATAAAAAATGAAATTAGAACATTTCTAATACCATGCCGAAATAAACTCAAAATTAATCAAAGACCTAAATGCAAGACTCGATAGTATAAAACTCCTAGAGAAAAACATAAACAGGACACTCTTTCACATAAATCACAGCAATATCTTTGTGGATTCATCTCCTAGAGTAATGGAAACAAGAACAAAAATAAATAAGTGGGACCTAATTAAACTTAAAAGCTTTTGCACAGCAAAGGAAACCATAAACAAAACCGAAAGACAACCGATGGAATGGGGGAGAATATTTGCAAATGATGCAACAGACAAGGGGTTAATCTCCAAAATATAAAAATAGCTCATACAGCTCAACATAAAAAAAAACACAATCCAATCAAAAACAGGCAGAATATCTGCATACACATTTCTCAAGAAAACATATAGATGGTCAAGAGGCACATGGAAAGAGGCTCAACATCACTAATTATTAAAGAAATGCAAATCAAACCTACAATGAGACATCACCTCACAATGGGCAGAAAGACCATCATCAGAAAGTACACAAATAATAAATGTTGGGGAAGATGTAAAGAAAAAGGAACCCTCTACTGTTTGTAGGAATGTAAATTGGTATGACCACTATGGAGAATAATATGGGGATGGGGATTCCTTAAAAAGCTGAAAATAGAATTACCATATGATACTTCTGTCCCACTCCTGCACATATATCCAGAGAAAACCGTAATTTGAAAAGATGCATGCACCCCCGTGCTCACTGCAGCATTAATTACATTAGCCAAGACACGAAAGCAACCTTGATGTCCATCAACAGATAAATGGGTAAAGAAGTTGTGGTACATATATACAATCAGATACTACTCAGCCATAGAAAAGAACGAGATAATGCCATTTGTAGCAACATGGGTAGACATGTTGCAGTTAGACATTATGATACTAAGTGAAATAAACCAGACAGAGAAAAACTAATGTCATATGATACCACTTATATGTGTAATCTAAAAAACTGATATAAATAACTTATTTACAAAACAGATATAGACTCACAAACATGGAGAACAGACTTTTGCTACTGAAGGGGAAATATGGAGGTGGGAGGAGAGGCAAATTAAAAGGTTAACATATACATATCACACTACTATATATAAAACAGATAACCAAGAAGAACCTACTATATTTAGCACAGAGAACTATACTCAATATTTTATAATTATCTATAAGGAAAAAGAATCTGAAAAGGACTGTATATAAGTGTGTGTATACATATATATATATATATATGTATGTATGTACAACTGAATCACCATGCTATTCACCTGAAACTAACACAATATTGTTAGCTAGAACTACATTTAAACTTAAAAAAACTGTCAAAGAAAAAGTTTATATAGATCTAGAAGTGCTAGGTTGTATGGAATGTATGTCTTTTAATTTTTTTATTGAAAAATTTTCAATTGAAATACAGTTGATGTACAATATTATTTTTCAGGTTACTACATAATGATGTGACATTAGGATGCATTATGAAATGATCACCACAATGTCTAGTAACCATCTGTTCCCATACAAAGTTATTACAATATTATTGACTGTATTGCTTATGCCATATACTATAACCCTAAGAAGTCTGTATATCTTTAATTTTGTAACCTAAAGCCAAGCTGTTCCCAGTGGCTGTACCAATTAACATCCCCATGAACAGTGTATGAGAATTCTTACTGTTCTACATCCTTGCCACTGCTTGATATTGTCTTCTAAATTTCTGTAACCTAATAGCTGTGGAATTGTATCTCAGTTTGGTTTTAGCTTGCATTTCCCTTATTACTAAGGAGGCTGAGCAACTTTTCACATGCTTATGGTCCTTTTTGTATTTATCTCTGAAGTGCCTGTTCATGTCTTCTGCCCATTAAAAAAAGAAAAGTTGTTTACTTGTCTTATTGATTTATAGTAGCTCTTTATAGATGCTGGATGCTAATTCTTTGACAGTTAAATATGTTATTTTCTCCCAGCCTTCAGCTTGTCTTATGCTCTGTACCTTTTTTTTTTTGGTGAATAAAAGTTCTTAGTTTTAGTGAAGTCAACTGCAATCTTTTCTTTCGTCTTTTCCTTTCACTTTTATCTATTGCCTTGTTAAAAAATTATTATTATTATTTTTTAACCTGAAGTAAGAAAGATAATCTGTATTTTCTTCTCTAAAAATTCCAAATGTCTTTCTTGGGACTGTTCTGTCTTTCAAGCTCCTGAATATTTCCATAAAATGTTTCTGGAAGCCTGAGGTTATTTCCAGTCCACTGGGCCTCCTCTCAGTACAGAGGGCATTGAGTTCTGACAAACGCCAAGAGAAAGACTCCATTCATGGAGCGGGCTGGTGGGCACTGCCAAGCTCAGCTCTCAAAGGCCCCATGTGTCCTTCACTCTCCAACAGCCTCAGACCTCTAGGGGGCACCTTTACACCAGGCATCCAGCTCCCTGCAGTCTGCCCTGGCTCAGAGGTGGTGCCCAGCTTCTGCCAAGGATGCTCTTACCTCTCTCTGGGTAGCTGCCCCCAGCCCTCACCCAGCCTCACACTGAGCTGACAAGGCCAGGCCTCTCTTCTTGTTTTTGAAAGAACCACACAGAAGCTTCCTAGCTAGTCCTGCTCTCAAATCTGCCCTCCCCTCCTCCTGCTCTCATCCTTCCTTGGAATCTTCTTGATTCCATATTGTTTTCTTGGGGCCCCTTGGCAATAATCTCTTACTAGGGCAGATGCTGCTATGATTTAAGCTTATCCCAGGACCTCCATGGTGGTCTAGTAGTTAAAATCCACTTGCCAGTGCAGAAGACATGTTTTCAATCCCTGCTCTGGGAAGAACCCACGTGCCATGGGGCAACTAAGATCGTGAACCACAAGCACTGAGCCTGCGTGCTGCAACTACTGAAGCCCATGTGCTCTAGAGCCTGTGCTCTGCAACAAGGGAAGCCACTGCGATGAGAAGCCTGCACACCACAATAGAGAGTAGCCCTCCACTCGCTTAGAGAAAGCCCATGCACCTCAATGAAGATCCAGTGCAGCAAAAAATAAACCTAGATCAAGTTTACCCCAAACCTCTGCAGCACTGTACTGCTGCTAACTACAGGCTCCCCAAAGGATCCAAACATTTAGGAGCCACAAAAGGTATAAAACATAAGTTTCAGGCCTCATAACTTTGCCTGTTTGTATTCAATTTTGCCTTGCCTTTTCACCTCCACCATTTGATCGCTGGCTTTATGACTTCAGGACACTATAAGCTACTGTCAGGACTACTCTGGCCGAGAACCAGGGTGAGGCCTGCGGCCTGGGGTGTGGAAGGCAGGTGGGTCACATGGGTCTATGGGGTATATAAGCTGAATCTGGTGCACTTTTCACTTTTCCCGTGTTTATGTGAGCTCTGCTTCCCAGGACAGCTAGCACTGAGCACATCTGCGTGTATGTAGGCACATCCTTGTTCATCCACTAATTCTACAGTTACTTCCTGAATACCACAAAGGGCACAGTGATGAAGGAAGCATGCAAGCACATGACACCGGTACTAAACAAACGCTGAAGGATGAGGTGTGCCAGAGTCTTGGACTGTGCGGCTGTTGGGCAGTCAGGCTAGAGTTATAGATCAGTCTAAGCATCTGTAAAACATTTTCTGTAAAGGACCAGATAGTATTTCAGGCTTTGTGGGCTACATATATCTCTGTTGCACGCTGCTTGTTTATTTGTGTGCCTTGTAAAAACCTTTCTCAGCTTGTAGCCCATATAAAACCAGTTTGGGGGTCTGTGGGTTAATCTACATTGCACTGACAAACTCCCAGGCTAAGTGACTTGTCACCTAAAAGGTTTGTTCTGGCTCACTTCACCATCCAGTGCAGGTTGGTGAGTCTCCTATTGTCCTTTATGCAGTGACTCAGGACCCAGACCATCTCCCTCTATGAGGTCACCATCTATGCCACCCCCGTTAACTGAAAGAAGAAGAGAGGGTTGTAGGCTTGAATGAGGTCTTTTAAGGGCCACATCCCTTCTGTGTACACTGTCATGGTTAGAACTCAGATGGTTCCAACCTAACAGCAAGTTGTTTGCCTGTGTGTTAAGAAAGAGGCACCAAACTGTGAGGCCCAGTATGGTTTCTACCACAGAGTAAAAAAAGTTTAAGATGATCCTGTCTCAGCAGCCTTTAGGATGTACCTGGGGAGAAAGAGAAGCATGTCAGTTCAGTCGCTCAGTTGTGTCCGACTCTTTGCGATCCCATGGACTGCAGCACGCATGTAAAGAGGGGCATGTAGGAAAAATTGATTAAGAAATTAAACTGCAAATGCTATGTCAACGGTATTCTGAAGACAGCAATAACTGAAATATAACCAAGATGTAGGAGTTCATAGGACCAAGAGATCAGACTGAGCTGGAGTTGCTGGATAAAATTTCAAGGACAAGGTAGGATCTAAATTAGGTTTTGAAGGAGTGGCAAGAGTTTGAGGAATGAGAACTGTTTCCCAGGAAAACAGGAAGCAGAGTAAGCAAAGGGTCCCAGGGAGAAGGTGTGAAAGCCCAGAACTAAGACAGGTAAAGACCAGGCCCTAACCAGTCCTAATGATTACTGGGCAGGTGAGTCTCAGTAGTCTGATTTGAGGGGAGGTTCCTATGGAGGGACTGGGGTGGAGGTGGGATATTGAGGTGGGGGGGCTCAGGACTGCAGCCAGAGGTGCTTCCTAGAAATTTAACCTCCTGCTAAAGTATTTTAGAATTTTAACAACAGGACAGCTCCATCCAAGCACAAAGGCTAAACATCTGCCCTATATTGGAGAGAGGCAGCTAAGGATGGAAAGACAGACTGGAGTTAAATTGCGAAGGGCTTTGAATGCCAGGGTGTTTGGGATTCCCAAAACAAAGATGAACGTCACTTATTTTTAGAATTAAAGCTCAGGGAACCTCTCCCCCTATAAATATCTAATAATGAATGATTAAATAAATGAGTGTATCTGTATAATGGAAAAGCCTGTAACTATTAAAATCAAGTTTGTGAAGACTCATTAATGACATGGAATAAGTGAAAAAAACTGTATATAGAGTATAGTACCAAGTTAATAACTACAAATATGAAGAACCAACATCAAACTGTAAACTGTGGTTATTTTTGGATGGTAGTATTATAGTTGATTTTTTGTTCTCCTCATTACTTTTTTCTATAATGAGCACATTTTACTTCTATAGTGAATATGCAATAAATGCTCTTTTCCAAAAGCAAGGCTTAAATGTGGAGTTTGGCACAGTGGTTGCCATTGCTACCGTCTTATTCTTCCTAAGCAGGTGAACTCGGTCCTCATTTCACAGCATCCAGGACCTGGCTGCCCACGTGATTCAGTTCATGGTGGCAGGCTACCCTCTGTCTCTGTGGTGTTTGACTCTGCCTGCACTGAGCAGAGCACTGGGAAAGCATCTTATTGTCATCATTCCTGAAAGGCCCTCGGGTATACTTGTCATTCCAGCAATTCCCTGAGGCGTTAGGGGCCCAGAAAAGGCATGTGACCTCCCAGAGTACACTACAGCATCCTGGGAATGCCAAGGACCAACAGAACTGCAGGCAGCGAGAGCACATTCAGATGCAAATTCTCACTTTAGCATTGAGAAAACTGAGGCCAGAAAGAAGACTCTTGCCCAAGGTCACACAGTGAACTAGGGCAAGTAGGGACTTGGGTCCATGGCTTCAAGGCCCTGGGCTCTGTTATCAAGTCACAGGCTCTCACACAACTGTCTTTCCTGAGTTTTGGTCAAATTTGGCTTTTGTCTACTCATAACTACACAGCCAGATGTATTTAGGGCTACAGTTCATGGAATGGGGTCTATTCTTGTGTGTTTAGTTTTCATGGCTCCCTGGTGGTATGGTGGTAAAGAACCCGCCTGGCAAGGCAGGAGACTCAAGAGACATGGGTTCGAGCCCTGGGTTGGGAAGACCCCTGGAGAAGGAAATGGCAACCCACCCTAGTATTTTTGGCTGAGAAATCCCATGGACAGAGGAACCTGGCGGGCTATAGTCCATGGGGTTGCAAAGAGTCAGACACAACTGAGTGACTGAGCGTGCACGCATGCATTCATGCATTATATATATATAATATATATATATATTATATATATATAATACAGGTTTCTTCAACTAAATTCTGATCTTGTTTAAGTCTAATACAGTATGAAAATGGTGAAAATATTCTTTGAAAACAGGCAGGAAGTTCCTCAAAAGGTTAAATGTAGTGTTACCCAGCAAATCCCCTTCCAAGGTATGAACCCAACGGAACTGAATGCCTATGTCCACACAAAATTTGTAAACCACTGTTCATGGCACTATCCATATGACCAAAAAGTACAAACAACCTAAACATCCATCATCAACCTGTGAGTGGATAAACAAAATGTGCTACAGATGTGGCGAGCAAGCTGGTGGTTACCAGTGAGGAGAGGAAAGTGGGAAGGGGTAAGACAGGGGTAGGCGAATAAGAGGCACAAACTGTTAGGGATAAAATAAGCTACAAGGATATATTGTAAAACATGGGAAATATAGCCAACATTTCTTAATAACTATAAATGGAGCATAACCTTTAAAAATTGTGAATCATATATTATACACCTGTAACTTAACATTGTACAGCAACTATATACTTCAACAACAAAAAATTTTAAGTGCTATATACATACAATGACATGTTACACAGAAATAAAAAGGAATGAAGTAGTGTTAAGTGCTAAACAGGGAGGAAGCTTTAAAACATATGCTGGAATTCCCTGGTGGTCCAGTGGTTAAGAATCCGCCTGCTAATGCAGGGGACATGGGTTCAATCCCTGGTCCGGGATGATTCCACATGCCATTGTACAGCTAAGCCTATGCACCACAGCTGCTGAGACTGAAGCCACAACTACTGAAGGCCAGGCACCCTCAAGCCTGTGCCCTGCAACAAAAGAAGCCACTGCAATGAGAAGCACTCACACTGCAGCGAGAGAAAGCCCGAGCGCAGCAACGAAGGACCAGCACAGCCAAACACAAAGAGATGAATACTTTACAACATATGCTGAGTGAAGGAAGACAGTCACCAAAGACCACATGTTGCAGAATTCCGTTTACATGAGATACCCAGAACAGGCAATTCCACAGAAAAGCAGAGAATAAATTAATGGTTTCAAAAGGCTTTGGAGTGAGAATGGAAAGTGACTGCTAATGGATACGGGGTTTCTTTACTGAAGTACACCAAAGATTTTTACAAAGACTTTCAGGTCCTCACAGACATATTTACAGCTCTCCACGAAGGGACAGAGTTGACATATGAAATTCTAATCTGAACCATAAAAATTAAGAGTCGCATCAAGTGTTTTAGTATTGTCCAAACACAGCTTGTATCTAGTACTCCTTTAATCCACTCAGACCAATTCTAGGAGGAAGGCAGAGCAGAATACCTGTCCTCTGTCTCTGACACACACACACACAAAATGAGGCTCAGGCATGTTAAGTCATCTGTTAAGGCCACTCGGACAGTCCCTGGCTGAGCCTGGCACACGAAAGACTGCTCCTCTCTGCAACTGGGTCCTGTGCCCTCCCGCCATTCATGACATGTCAGAGGATTCTCTGCAACTTCAGATCTTCCTTTAGTCCTGAGTGTAGAAATACAGAAGCTCTGGGGATAAGAAGGCAAGCTAGAGAACCCTAAGAAAAGGTACCCTCAGAGATGCAAGCTAACAGAGCTCATCCTATTCGCACCCTTCTCTTTGGCACCATCCCACAGCTGAGGACTGAAAAATGTCACAGTCTTGCTGACCCTAAAATAAGTATGTTTGGAATCCAAATACCCATCATGCTATCTTCTTGCCTCTGCTGTTTACAGGATAGCAGAAAGGCTGCAGGTTGCCAGTTTCAGCGGGTAACCAGGCTCCCTTCACCCAATATCTCTTGGCCTGATTTGTCCCCTAAAAATTCTCAGGCCTTTGGAGGAGTGTGGGGTGTTGAGGGCAGGATGTGGTGGGAAGACAGAAACCATCCCTTCTGGTTTGAATCATGTCCTTTAATTCATCAGTTAGGTGTTCAAGAACATAACAGCGTGTGTGACTTTCAACCTAGAAGGTTTCAAGTTGGAGAGATTTTAAAACAGTGATGCTGGGGCCTCACCCCTAGAGACCTGAGGTGAGCTAGGACTTTTAAAGTTTCCCAGGCATTCTCATGAATGGCCAGTGTGGCAAACTGCCATACTGAGGTCAAGGATTTGAATAGATCCCGCTACCCTACTTCCATCAGTGAGTTCTAGCCACTTCATCCTAGAGGTTTTGCTCACCCTGAATTTAAAATGTTGTGCGAATGCCTTTCCACATAAATCAAGTCATGGGCATGAGATGTGGGCTGGAAGAAGGCTGGTGAATTTCTTGACTCTATCACTCGCTGTCAGAGAGGCAGTATATAAAAGAAGGTTATGGACACAGACCTTCTGGCCTTGCAGCCCTACTCCACTGCTAAGTCATTTAGTGGATCAGAATGTACTGCTAAGCCATCCTAAGCCTCAGTTTCCTCATCTGTGAAATGGGCCTATGGGCTATTGAAGGGATGTGGGCTGGGAAGAGAACATACTTGCATGACCCTGAGCATGAGTATCTCCTTAAGTTTTGCACCCTGAGCACCTCGCTTGCTCACCTCGTCCTTGCTCTGAGGAGGGGCGAGGAGATAATGTGTGCCCAGCACGTCACCCAGTCCCTGGCACATTTCAGGAGCTCAATAAATGTTCATTAGGGCAAGAATTGGGCCTACGACCCAACTTTTAACTCAGCCAAATTCTCTGTATTTTATTCCCCTCCCAACCAATTAAGCTCCATTTCTTTCTCATAGAGAACAGAGTTGTGGTTGCCAAAGGGGAAGAGAGTCCTGGATGGCAGTGTTGGGAGTTTGGGATTAACAGATGCAGACTATTAATGGATAAACAAGGTCCTACCATATAGCACAGGGAGTATCCTGTGATAAGCCGTAATTAAAAAAATGTGTGTATATATATGTATAAAACTAAATCACTTTATTGTACAGCAGAAATTAACACACATTGTAAATCAACTATATGCCAATAAAATTTTTAAAAATATTAAAAATTCCATTCCTTTCTATTTAAGTTAACCCAATTCAATCTCCCTAGTCCACCCTCCCCTAATCCTCAAAGTTTTTCAACTGGTCAAATCACCTTAATTTGATACAGTTCAATTCTTCTAACATGTGTCCACTCACAGAGTTGACATTTAATAACAACGAAAATTCAATACGTCCAGTTAAATGTGAATTTTTGATCATTGAGCCAAAATTTTAGTACATGTCCCATGCTATATTCAAATTTAAATTTGAAATAAGTTTTAAAATAAAAATTCAAACGTAAGCACACTGTGTTTCATCTGGCGACCCCACTCACTCGTTACCACTCAAGCTCAGTTGGGTGCTGTGCCCGCTGGTGATTTTTCTTTGCCACCTTACAGCGCTTATGTGACAAGACAGATTCTAAACTCTTCCCGGAAGACTGGGAGCAATGAGGAGATGTGAGCTTAACGAACCTTGCTTTATTTCACTTACTTAGCAGAGTTCCCGGTACTGTCTGTTGAAGATGGGAAGGAAGTGAGAGAGGGAGGGAAGGAGAGAGGAAGGAAAGAAAGAAGGGTGGGGTGGGGGAGAAAGGAAAGTTCTGGTTCTCAGCTAATAATCTAATTTATCACATGAAAACAAAAATTACTCTCTCATGTGCTTACTTAACGCTTTGTCTTTTTAGTAATTAACATGGGTCCAATGTCTTAAAAATTACACATGGTTTATATGTATATCACTTGATCTTTGTCTCGAGACTTTAGAGGTGTTATCTTTTAACCAAAGGCAGCAGACACAGCTGGACGCCCACTCACCAGTTACCCCAGTAGGTCCCCATCTGCCTCTTCTTGCTGGTGACGATTATAACGCTGCCCTGCTCCTCTCCACCATTTCCGAGACTCAGAAGAGGGCAGCCCCACTCCCAGCTCCGGGAGACGATTGTGGAGGGTCCCTTCCTTTGCTAATCTCCATGTTAATTCCCTTGATGGAATGCTGGAGCTGTGCTGTTGAGGGACTTGGAGGTATGGTTTCCCGGNTCCGAGACTCAGAAGAGGGCAGCCCCACTCCCAGCTCCGGGAGACGATTGTGGAGGGTCCCTTCCTTTGCTAATCTCCATGTTAATTCCCTTGATGGAATGCTGGAGCTGTGCTGTTGAGGGACTTGGAGGTATGGTTTCCCGGCTCTTCGCAGAGCTGCTGTCCTGCTCTTTTCCTGCTGAACTATGTTGTGTCTGAGGACGCAGCTGGAGGTGAAGCAGAGACCCGCAGAGCATGAAGATGGAAGGAACCTGGGCCCTTGCAACAGCGCTGAGCCAATAAAGCCAAGCCTGCCTGCCCTCCCACCCCTTCTCATTATGTTATAATGAGACTCCTTATTGTATCAGCTGTTTCCAGTTGGGTTTTCTGCAACCAAAAGGATCTTCACTGACACACTCCCTCTTATAAATAAGAAAGTATTGAAGCCTAAGGAGGCAGATGACCTGCCAGGGTTGCAGAGCTGGTAGACTCCAGAAAGGGTCCCAAGTCCAGTTGCATCTGGATTCAGGTTCCAGTCTATCTATGCCTCATGCTCCCTTGTTAACCATGTCCTCCTTCTGGTCTGCCACTGTAACTCAGGTTCCCACTGCTTATTTAGCTGTCTCTTTGGGTTAAGATACTGAGGACCTTTATAAAAATGCAACTACATTTGTATTTTACTTCTGAATGTGTAAATGGGCTTCCCTGGTGACTCAGCTGGTAAAGAATCTGCCTGCGATGCGGGAGACCTGGGTTCAGTCCCTGGGTTGGGAAGATCCCTTGGAGAAGGGAACGGCTACCCGTTCCAGTATTCTGGCCTGGAGAATTCCATGGACTGTATAGACCATGGGGTCACAAACAGTCTGACACAACAGAGCGACTTTCACTTTCACTTTCTGAATGTGTATGCAGTGTGGTGTGGACCACCTTTTTTTTTCTTGGGAGGTGAAAATTTATCAATTTATACTGTATCAGCATGTTACTACATGGATATACCTGCTAACACAGTTGACTTTTCTTACAGTAAAAGAGATTTTTCTCCTTTAAAAAGTACATTTTTTTCTTGAGGAATGAAATATTTTCAAAGTATGTATTTTCATATTAAGTAGAAACTATGAATAATTGACTTTCTAAAAAACAGTCATAAGGCTAGTGAGAAAGAGATCTGAGTGCTTTTAAATTTGCTTTCAGGCCTCTCCTAATTTGTTCCTCATCTTTCACATAAACTACATATCTATCAAAATACAAAGATTTCATTCCCTCTGCTGAGAATTAAAGGCATTTAACTTGAAAAATCAATTTTTTCTATTAAGAAAAATAGAGTGATGACAGGGAGTATGAATGTAATGCCCCGAATTGTACAGTTAAAATGGCGAATTTTATGTTGCATATATATTTTGCTGCAATTTAAAAAATTAATATCCAAAAGCCTTGTTACATACTTTAAATGGATGAATTGTATGGTATGTGAATTATATCCCAATAAAGTTGTTTAAAAAAATAGAACCAACTATCATTTCCATTAACAAAGTGTCTCTGTCCATTTTCCTTTAAGTTTCTAGAAAGGTTATCTGATAGCTAAATAATTTCAAATGCATTAATAAAAGGGAACTATGTATGATCAGCCATTTCCAAACATTAACGATAGTTACCATGGCCTTTATAATGACTTTTTGGGTGTAATGTTGTATTTTTACATAACTCAAACTTACAGCGAAGTTGTGAGCATTTTGCTGCTGCTGCTGCTAAGTCACTTCAGTCGTGTCTGACTCTGTGGGACCCCAGAGATGGCAGCCCACCAGGCTCCCCCGTCCCTGGGATTCTCCAGGCAAGAACACTAGAGTGGGTTGCCATTTCCTTCTCCAATGTATGAAAGTGAAAAGTGAGAGTGAAGTCGCTCAGTCGTGTACAACTCTTAGCGACCCTATGGACTGCAGCCTACCAGGCTCCTCCATCCATGGGATTTTCCAGGCAAGAGTATTGGAGTGGGTTGCATTTTACACATTGTTTAAATAATATATGACAACACAGACACATGAATAGGGGAAATTCAGATAATCTAAAGTAAGTATTATATCAAGAGAAAACCCATTGTATAAAATAAATGCAACTTTGAAATAACTATAACAATTTTAATACCACTGCAGTTCAGCATATAGCTGTTTCATGAGCAGTCATAAAACAGAAGTTCCTATAAAAATGCATGAGCACCTAATAGGTAAAGAATTTGTGCGCTAATGATTACAGAAATGCAAGTCAAAATGCAAATCAAAACTACAATGCGGTAACACCTCAATCACTCAGAATGACCATCATTAAAAACCCTACAAATAACAAATCCTGAGAGGGTGTGGAGAAAAGGGAACCTTCCTACGCTGTTGGTAAATGGGAATGTAAATTGATGCAGTCACTATGGAGAACTACATGGAGTTTCCTTAAGAAACTGTGTGCTCGGTCACTCAGTCGTGCCTGACTCTTTGAGGTTCCATAGACTGGAGTCCATCAGGCTTCTCTGTCTATGGAATTGTCCATGGACAAGAATACTGGAGTGGGTTGCCATTTCCTTCTCCAGGGGATCTTCCCGACCCAGGGATCAGCTGTGCAACTCTTGTGTATCCTGCATTGGCAGGCAGACTCTTTACCACTAGTGCCACCGAGGAAACCCATAATCCCACTCCTGGACATATATGTGGACAAAACTATGATTCAAGAAATACATTCACCCCTATTTCAGAGCAGCACTATTTACAATAGCCAAGATATGGAAACAAGCTGAATATCCACTGACAGATGAATGAGTAAAGATGTGGTACATATATACAATGGAATACTACTTAGCCATAAAAAGAATGAAATAATGCCATTTTCAGCAAAATGGACAGACTTAAGATTATCATACTAAGTGAAGTAAGTCAGAAGGAAAAAGACAAATACCATATGATCTCACTTACATGTAGAATCTAAAATATGACACAGATAAACTTACCTATGAAACAGAAACAGACTCACAGACATAGATTTGTGGTTACCAAGGGGAAGAGGGGCTGGGGAGGGATGAATTAGGAGTTCAGGATTAGCAGAGACAAACTAGTATATACAGAATGGATATGCAGTAAGTTTCTAGCATATAGCACAGAGAACTATATTCAATATTCTATGATAAACCATAATGAAAAGGAATATGAAAAGAGTACAGATATATATCTGAATCATTTTGCTGTATAGCAGAAATTAACATGATATTGTGTACCAACTACACTTCGATAAATTAAAAAAATAAATTTAGATACCTTCACTAGGAGCAGATGAGCCCATCCCCAAAAAAAAAAAAAAAAAAAAAATTTGTGCATTGAAGTTATGTGTTCAACATTTTCTCACAATAAAGCCAACCAAAATATACATGGCGTACTTTGGAAATACATGTAGGTTTAAAATTGCTTTTAAACTATTCAATGTTCAGTTCAGTTCAGTCCAGTCGCTCAGTCGTGTCCAACTCTTTGCGACCCCATGAATTGCAGCAAGCCAGGCCTCCCTGTTCATCTCCAACTCTCGGACTTCAGCCAAACTCATGTCCGTCGAGTCGGTGATGCCATCCAGCCATCTCATCCTCTTTTGCCCCCTTCTCTTCCTGCCCCCAATCCCTCCCAAAATCAGAGTCTTTTCCCTATTCAATGTAAATATCTACAAATGTGTGATTCTGTAGCAAACTCACATTTTCTCTCTCACAGGCTCTGGTCACCCTCCCCCAGCTCCACAGCGCCCTCTGTTGATTCCAGGGGGTGTGCCCTTTCCCAGCCCTCCCTCCACTTCCTGGTCCTGCTTTTCTGGGCTTGAGAAGAAATGGTCTGTCCCTTGACTGACTGTGGCGGTTCCTCCTCATCGCTCTAGTTTGCTGATCTCCAGGATGACTCAGGGACTGGCACCCTGAGCTGTCTCAGTTGTCAGGAGGTTCTGAATGGGTGGATGGAGGCCCCAGTGACACTGGCTGGTCCATGAGGGATCTGACCTCATCTTTTCAGCTGCCTTATTCCATCCCTAATGGGTAGCTCCCCACCTCTAGCATGCTATCCCAGTGTCTTTAACCTTAAGGCCCCTAGCTTTAGGGCCCCCGGCTCAGCTGTAATTTTCAAGAACTATGATTAAAGGAGGTGGGCTTACACAGGGAGCTTGGTGCTCTGTGATAACCCAGAGGGGTGGGATGGCGTGGGAGGGAGACAAGAGGGAGGGGACATATGTATGTTGTTGTCATTGTTGCTGAGTTGCTAAGTCATGTTGGACTCTTTTGTGACCCTATGGACTGTAGCCCACCAGGCTCCTCTGTCCATGGGATTTCCCAGGCAAGAATNGGCGTGGGAGGGGGACTTAAGAGGGAGGGGACATATGTATGTTGTTGTCATTGTTGCTGAGTTGCTAAGTCATGTTGGGACTCTTTTGTGACCCTATGGACTGTAGCCCACCAGGCTCCTCTGTCCATGGGATTTCCCAGGCAAGAATATTGGAGTGGGTTGCCATTTCTCTCTCCAGGGGATCTCCCCAGCCCAGGGATTGAACCTGCATTGGCAGGCAGATTCTTTGCCACTGAGCCATCAGGGCAGCCCTGGATATATATATACTTACAGCTGTTTCACATTGTTGTCCAGTGGAAACCAACACAACACTGGAAAGCAATTATCCTCCAACTAAAAAAAAGAAAAGGAGGTGGCCTTGATCCTTCTGTTTATCTCATCCTAAGGCCCAAGCCCCCTCTCCCCTTCCTCCAAATTCTGATCAGGCAGGGAAGCTTTGCGGCTCAACACAAGATTGTCTTGGGGTCATTATCTTGGTTCTCCCACTGTTGGTTTTAAGGCATGGGACCCATCAAGTGGCCCCCTCACAAAGGGGAGATGGCAAAAAATGATCTTACTTTACATAAAGCTTCATCATAAACCCCACCCCAATGCATCTTGCAGAGATTGGGTGTGGAGTGATGGTGTTCAGGTGGGAGAAATGGGGTGCAGTTTCTGTAGAGATGTTTTGCCTTTCAGAAAGATTTTACAGGGGCTAGGTGGACCCACAGGTAGAGTTGCTCTAAAAATGCAAGAAGTTTCCAGCTGTGGGCTCTCAGAGGCAATTCTGGAGTAAAGGGAAGATCCTCCTATCATGATGTAACACGTTTACAGCAGGAAGGGGGCAGGGCACCCCTCCTTGGCAGGGGTAAAGTGAGGTAGGGCTGAGGCTGAGCTGGGACTTGAAGAAGGAAGTCGTGTGCTGGAGAGAGGGGAGGAGCTTCCCAACTGGGGAAGAATGTTAGCGAGAGTCTGCCCTGAAAGGCAGGGCCTGTCCAGGAAAGTGAGGAGTGCCTGCCTGGCTGGACTGTGGAGTGGCTGGGGCTGGGGGAGGGAGATGATTTTGGAANAGTCGTGTGCTGGAGAGAGGGGAGGAGCTTCCCAACTGGGGAAGAATGTTAGCGAGAGTCTGCCCTGAAAGGCAGGGCCTGTCCAGGAAAGTGAGGAGTGCCTGCCTGGCTGGACTGTGGAGTGGCTGGGGCTGGGGGAGGGAGATGATTTTGGAAGGTGGGTTGCAGCCAGCTGTGAGGGCTGGAGTGCCTAGGTAAGGAGCACAGGCTTCTGTTGGCTTAATAGGACACTCTGAGAGTATTTAAGTAGGAGAGTAACGTCACAGGATGTGTTTAACTTTTTTGTATATTGTCCCATTACGATCAGGACTCTTACAATGAATTATATGTTTTAAAAGTTTCCAATTCTAACATGTTTTTTAAAGTAACAGGGTGCACATCAACATCCCAGAACAAAAATTTCCATGGGGTTTTATTTCTATAACCAATAATTAAAAGTAGATCCATTCTATGGGTAGCTATTTTAATATAGTAACATAGCATATATTTTCATTTCTCTTGAATTATAAGCCCTGCTAAATAATTGTTAAGTCTGAGCAAACCTACCAAGACTATAGACTAATGCTTACTATTTTTATTTTCATTTTCCCCTTTTCCTTTCTTTTCATTTTCAATTAAAAAAAAAAAAAACTTTTTGTGGGGGAAGAACTTCACCCAGCAACTACTGACATGTATCTGTGCTTCCTGGGGATACAATATTTTTCCACTTCTGCAAGGACACAGGCAAATAATTCAGTAAATTTTATGCTCTTAGAAACAGTAGCCAAGTTTCAGAATCAAAGTACTTTCACTGATCGTTCCCAGTTCAGATTCACCTTGAATATTGTTTGACTATTTTTCTAAAACTACCTATACTTTCTCCCCTTTATTTTCACTTTTGATTAAAAAAATCAAATTAAAAAAACAAATTCAAATATACAGAAGAGTTGTGAAGATATTACAACAAATGCCTGTGTACTCTTTAATGCGATTCACTGGCTGTTAACATTTTACCTCTACAGATATTCGAAAGCACACACACATATATACATACACACATGCATATATACATATACACACACACACAGTCCAGCCTCACCTATTATTTCCCTTTTTGCTTCTGAGCCACTTGAGAGTAAGTTGCAGATACCATAACTTTTCACCCTAAACTTCAACAAGTAACTTATAAGCACAAGGAGATTCTTCTATATAATCACAATAATCAAATGTAAGAAATTCAACCTCAATACAGTCATGCACATTCTTTAATCAAACTTAAATTATTCCAATAATATCCTGTAAAGCATGTTTGTTTGTTTTTTTTCCAGTCCAGTATCCAATTCAAGATCACACATCTAATATACTTTTCATTCTCTTTGATCCACTGTAGTCTGGAAGTGTTCCTTACGTTTTTGTGTTTTTCATGACATTGACATGTTTTAAGTTTATGGGGCCAGATGTTCTGTCACATGTTCCTCTACTTGGATGTGTCTGAATGGTCTCATGATTAGACCCACTTTATGACTCGGGGGCAGAAACACTATGCCCTTTGCAGTGCATCTAGAGGAGGCATGTGAGTTGGTTGTCTCATTATTGGTGATGTTAACTTTGGTCTTTTGGTTAAGGATGTATTTTCACACCTCTCAACTGACAAGAAACTTTTCTTTTTACAATTAATAAATAATTTGGGAAAAGATTTAAGACTCTGTAAATATCTTGCTTCCCAATAAATTCTCACCCAGTAAATTTAGCATTGAACTGCAAGGAGATCAAACCAGTCAATCCTAAAGGGAATCAGTCCTGAATTGCAAGGACTGATGCTGAAGCTCCAATACTTTGGCCACTTGATGTGAAAAACTGACTCATTGGAAAAGACCCTGATGCTGGGAAAGACTGAAGGCAGGAGAAAGGGACGACAGAGTATGAGATGGTTGGATGGCATCACAGACTCAATGGCAATGAGTTTGAGCAAGCTTCAGGAGATGGTGAAGGACAGGGAATCCTGGCATGTTGTAGTCCATGGGGTCACAAAAAGTTGGAGATGACTGAGCGACTGAACTAAATTTCAGCATCCACTGAGGATTTTTTCTTCCCCCCAAATACTCTATTAGTATAATAGTTTCAAAATAGTGATTTTCTTACTCATTTCTTCTACACTTATTATCTGATGTGATGATGAGCTCTCCTTTCACATACCATTTCCTATCCCATAATTACATATCTGTCTATATGTTTGTATTTATAAATGTCAGTATAGGCTAATAGATTCTTTGAATAGGATATAATATTTTACATTTATTATTTATGTTGATACCCAAACTATCCCTGGTTTTTCCAATAATAAAATTTTCACAGTGGCTTCTGTGTTTTTTTTTAATTGACTAGGGTATTTTCTATGAATTGAAAGACTCTAACTCCCTTATTTTCTGGCCCCATAAGATGTTCCAGCCTCACCTGGTATTTCCTTGTCCTAGTCCTGGAATCAGCCATTTTTCCAAGGAATGCTTGTTCCTTTTAGAGGAGAATGGTTTTTAGAAACCAAGATTTTGGGTTCTGAGTCTGGTAGAGAATGTATTCTTTTTTTTTTTAATATGAATAAACTTTTATTGAATTTTAGATAATTAGAAAGAATAAAGAAATGCAAGATAAATGCTTTTGAAACAACATCTGACAGTATCATCTTTTTTGTCATGGGTATTTTCACTTTTCTTTATAAAAAGTATAGACATTCATTTATTTAAATTTTTACAAAGTCAAGAACCATCAAATGGAAAATATAAGTAATGCTGAAGTAAATTCAGCTTTTCATCAATATTGGGGAGAATGTATTCTATTAATAGGAAAACCAAATGAAAGGCAGGTTGTGAAGGAGCAGCTTTACAGGGACAAAAGCCTTCTCCTGCCCTTCTTGTCTCTACTTGGCAGGGCCTCTGACGTTAACATCTTTCACTCACCACGCTTGATTGCCTGAGATGAGCTGGATGAGAGAGGCCCAACCACAGAAATGATGGAACATTCTTTGTGGCCTCCTACTCTCTTTGGCTGCCTCCTGGGTTCCCATCTTTGGTGAACTTGAGAGCTTGTCCTGCTCTGAAAGTTTCCAACCTTCCCTATACCCCCAAAATTCACCCCACTCCTACCATTTTCCAATATACTCCATTCTTTGGAAATAGGAGAAAAGGGTTTGGACTCAAACTCTGGTTCCTCTACCTGTGTGTCCATGAGCAAATTAATGTTTTGGGGCCTCAGTTTCCTTATCCTTAAAATGCAGGAGTCATTTTTAATATCATAAACTAAAATGGAAGTGCTTTGCAAACCCTAACACCTCCATAAAGATGTGATGGGCTGTTATTATGATAAACGAAATCCTTCGGTGTACTAATAGCTCCATGAGTTAATGTTCCCAAGTTAACAAGGCAGCTTGAAGAAATGGGAATCACTTTGAAGCTAGAGAGATCCAATCTACCATTAATTGTTTGTGTGGTCTTGGGAAAAGTCACTTGGCCTCTCTGCGTCTCAGTTTCTTCATCTGTAAAATGGGATAACAATACCTACCTTTTAGTTTGTTTCTGGGTGTTTGCTGAGCCACAGGGCTTCCTGGACTAACCAGGGCTGGCATGGGAGGTGGAAGGGAATAAGGGTTGAGCATTGGGGCAAGAGGACATGAGAGAGTGATTCTCAATCATGGCTGTACATTAGAATAATGTGGAGAACTTTTAAAAACTCCCAGCTCCCAGGATGCACCTGAGGCCAATTGTAACAGAATCTTTAGGTGGTAAGTCTGCTGCTGCTGCTGCTGCAAAGTCACTTCAGTTGTGTCTGACTCTGTGTGACCCCGTAGACTGCAGCCCACCAGGCTTCTCCATTCTTGGGATTCTCCAGGCAAGAACGCTGGAGTGAGTTGGCATTTCCTTCTCCAATGCATGAAAGTGGAAAATGAAAGTGAAGTCGTTCAGTCGTGTCCGACCCTCAGCGACCCCATGGACCGCAGCCTACCAGGCTCCTCCGTCCATGGGAGTTTCCAGGCAACAGTCCTGGAGTGGGGTGCCATTGCCTTCTACGGTGGTAAGTCTAGGCATCACTAATTTTTAAAGCTACCCCTGTGACTCCAACATTAAGTGAGCTAATAAACCTAACTGCTGCTATCCCTTCTCTTCCTTTGGGACCGTGACCCAAAAGGGTAGCTAATGATGGCAATGCTGGGTCTGGGGCAAGTGGCGAGGAAGACATTTTCAAGCCTTTCAGATCTGCTCAAACACTAGCACCCATGCACTGGGGCTGCCTCTTTCCTGAGTGTATTTCAGTTGAACTTCAGTGACATCATTTGAAAGCTGAAAAGGTCTGCTTTCAGCACAGTGTTGATTTATTCCCCACCCTCCCCAAGTACAAAGGCTCTCACTTTTAAAAACTCTCCTTAATGATAGTGATACACGAAATGATGTTGAAGTTGCCTGTTCAAAACATCAACAATACACTTATACGTATAATGAGCACATTATGCGTGTAATCTGGGGTTAGCCAAAGACTTGTCATCTTGACCACATGTTGTGCTGTCAGGCAGAGGCTTCTAGGAGACCACATGGGTGCCCCCCAGTCATGCCCTTCCATGCTGGGCTGGAGCCTGGCCCACATTTGAATAATTTGTGTTTGGGAATTACAGTGAAGCTTTGGGTTTATGTTCTTGTAGTGCATTTTTTGGAGTGGCTATATTGAGTGCCTCTGCCCTCAAAGACAGGGGGCAGTGTCCCATGGCTTTGTCAAAAGGGTGGTGGAAAGAGCCAGAGCAAGATCCAAGAGTCTTGGTTACTAAGGTTCCTTGCTTCTCCCTTGAACAGGTGTCTTTGGCTTCTGGAGATCTTTCCATTCCTCAGGTAAATGCCTGGTTTTGCCTGCAGTGAGGCCAGCTGGGTAAATCATGGGATACATAGTGAAGGTAGTTCTCGAACTGTCCAGGTGACAGAAAACCTGGAGGTTGTGGCACTTTTAGTCTTTGGGCATTGAGCACCTACTACGTGCCTGGCGCTTAGTGTGCGCTGCTGTGTCTCACTGGCCCTACACCCTGCAGGGTAGACATTATCCCTACTTATTCCCCAATAATAAAACCAAGACCCCAAGAAGTGAAATAAGTTGCCCAAAGTTGCACAGCTAGTAAGTAGCAAGACTGGAAACCAGGGCTGACTGACAGACGCCACTCTCAACATTAAACTATACTATTCCATGAGGCCCGAGTTATCAGCTCTACCACCTCCTCTGGCTTATAGAGATGTGACAATTCACGAACGAGTCTTACCTCTCCACAAAACCATCAAGCTGAGAGACTGTACTTGCAGAAGTCCTGCCCTCCTTTCAGAAAGATTTCCTGCTACCCCTATGGCCACCACCATGCAGATGTGACAATAATTACCCAGCAGGCAGCAAGGGAAGCATTTCTCTCACTCTGCCCTCGGGGCACTTCCCAGCCATCCCTGGAAGTTCACCGTGTGGACACATGTAGAACATACCACGGGCCATCGAGACTCATCTCTGGCTTTTGTGCTCTATATGCACACTCTACTTTTGTTTCCATCCATTTCTGGTCCCCCGGTCAGCAGAGGCCAAAGTTGTAAGGAGTTTATCTTAAAATCTAGTCTTGGTTTTAAAAATTCTGGCTCATAGGATCTTACATTCACAGAATTTTAAAGTTGGAAAGGATGCTAAAGATTACCCATTTAAACAGAATAAAGAGCCCAGAAATAAACCCACACAATCACAGTTAATTAATCTTCAACAAAGGAGGCAAAAATACACAATGGAAACAAGACAGTCTCTTTAGCAAGTGGTGTTGGGAAAGCTGGACAGCTGCATGTAAATCAGCGAAGTTAGAATACTCTTTCATACCATACACAGAAACAAACTCAAATGGCTTAAAGACTTAAATATAAGACATGACACCATAAAACTCCTCGAAGAGAACATAGGCAAAACATTCTCTGACATAAATTGCAGCAACACTTTCCTAGATCAATCTCAGAAGGCAAAAGAAATAAAACCAAAAATAAACAAATGGGACCTGACTGAACTTAAAAGCTCATGCATAGCAAAGGAAATCATAAACAAAATGAAAAGACAACTTATGGACTGGGAGAAGATGTTCGTAAACGATGCAGCTGACAAGGGCTTAATTCCCAAAATATAAAAACAGCTCATACAACTCAACAATAAAACAACATTGGAGTGGTTGCCATTTCCATCTCCAGGGGATCTTCCTGACCCATGGATCGAACCTGGGTCTCTTGCATTGCACACAGATTCTTCAAGGTCTCAGCCACCACGGAAGCCCACAGTAAAACAAACAACCCAATCCAAAAATGGGCAGAAGACCCAAATAGACATTTCTCCAAAGAAGACAAACATATGGCCACTAGGCACATGAAAACATGTTCAACATGTCTTACTATTAGAGAAAAGCGAATCAAAACCATAATGAGTTATCATCTCACACCAGTCAGAATGGCATCGTTAAAGTCTACAAATGACAAAGGCTGGGGAGGGTGTAGAGAAAAGAAAACCCTCCTACACTGTTGGTGGGAATGTAAATTGGTGCAGCCACTATGGACAACAGTATGAAGGTTCCTTAAAAAAGTAAAAATAGGGCTCCCATATGATCCAGCAGTCCCACTCCTGGAAAAACATGGTTTGAAAGAGTACATGCATCCCAGTGTTCACTGCAGCACTATTTAAATAGTCAAGACATGGAAGCAACCTATAATATACATATGGAATATTATTCAGCCATAAAAATGAAATAATGCCATTTAGAGCAACATGGATGGACCTAGAGATTATCACACTAAGGGAAGTCAGAGACAAATATCATATGACATCACTTCTAAATAGAATCTAAAAAAACGATACAAATGAACTTATTTAGAAAACAGATACAGACACACAGATGTGGAAAGCAAACTATGATTACCAAAGGGAAAAGGGAAAGGGGAGGAAAAATCGGTTGGGATTAACAGATCTACACTATCATGTATAGTATAGATAAAAAACAAGGGCCTACTGTAGCGCACAAGCAACACCTGAAACGAACACAACATTATAAATCAACTACATTTCAACTTAAAAAAGGATCAAAACAAAGCCAAAATGGAAAAAAAAAAGATTACCTATTTAAATCTCCTTTATTTACAATTGCGGAAACCGAGGTCTAGAGCTATTTAGACGCCCACTAAGGGGTTACAATGTGAAATCAGTGGTCAGAACAAAATATCAGGAGAAGTTAAGTCAGGCGATCCCTGTCCCCTTGTCAGTTTACCCCAGAATTTCATTCTTGTCTGACACTCTGATTGCTTTTCAAGAACCTGCTTCCAGGATCCCCTTCATTGAGAGATGAGGCTAAGTGGGCAGGACCTGTGGGCGGGCACGATGGAGGGAACAGATCACTCACCCTCAACCCCAGGCCACAGCTTGGGCTTCAGTGCAGCCTGGAGATGCTGGTCACAAAGCAGGAACGACAGGGAGCACCTTTGCCTCGGAAACCAGGAACGTTTTGAGGACACAACTCCATGTGGCAGGAGCGGGCCAGTGTATTTAGCAAAGCTCCTCAAATAGATGGCAGTGTGAGGAAGTCCCAGTGGCAGGAGAATTCAGGACCTGGGTCCTGGCCGCCAGTCGCCTGGAGAACCAGCTCTGATCTGCTTGAGAGCTTTGGCCCCACACACCCCCGGCTTGTGCTCAGTGAACGATTACCTTTGAAACCACCTGGGGAGCCACACGAGGATCCCAGGTGTGTTTCTGAGGTTTCTCCTCCTCTTGAGGACAAAGACCAGTATTTCACTCCTATTCCACAGATTCAGTTCTAAACAACCTAAAGCTATTTCTTCTTCTTCTTTTTTTTAATCCAGTCTGTCTTTAAAATAAGAATTTTGTTGACAAGATTCATGGGAAGTGTCATAGACTTTGAAGGCATTTTTATAGGAAGAGCTCCCAAAAGGCTTGGAAATGTGATTCTCAACCCCTACTTGTTAGACCTGGTGAGATTTGAAAACCTCCCCCTCGCTCTGGCCCCTGCCTGCATAATTCAATCAGAACCTCCGGAGGTCAACCACATCAGTAGTTAAATCTCCCCAGGTGGTTCCAGTTCCAATGTGGCCGGTTATGACCCCCTGGTGGAATTAGTAGAGTCTCCCAGGCAACCTTTGGAAAGGACAGCAAGGGTCTGGATAGCTAAGCTTCCACGTGATTGCTCCAAACTATCCTTAAGCACAGGCTTCCCTGGTGGCTCAGACAGTAAAGAATCCATCTGTAATGCAGGAGACTCAGGTTAGATCCCTGGGTCGGGAAAATTTCCTGGAGAAGGGAAAGGCTACCCGCTCCAGTATTCTTGCCTGGGGAATTCCATGGACAGAGGGGCCTGGCGAGCTATAGTCCATGGGTTGCAAAGAGTTGGACACGACTGAGGGACTAACATAAACGCACATCCTTAAGCGCCTTGTCGGTCCAGGTAACCCCTGGCAGTGGGGCACACCTAAATTCATTTCACTGCTCTGACCTGGTTTAGGTTCAGTCAGACCAAGAACTATGCTTTATAGTCCTAGATGGTAGCTTACAGACGGACTCAGCCATCAGATTCGAGGTGGAAAAGGAAGAAAGAGTGAGCCTGTAACAAAACAGAAGTCCTTGCTGTCATTCCATTGGTTGGTCTAAGGCTGCTCTCTCTGCCTCTTCCTCATTGTTACTGGAAAAATCCAGATGTTGTTGGTGATCTTGAGAAAGCAGCTTTGAAGCTCAAAACAATAAATAACCTTTCCAAGATTACCAGACTCATGGGTATTACTCCAATCTGTAAAATGGGAATAATACTGACCTCATAGCCTGGGAGGAAGGAGTGGATGAAATTGTGTTGGTTAAACTCCTGGCCCAGTGCCCTCCCACTGACTAGTAGCTAATGTTTGTATTTGCTGATTGGTCAGACCCTTCATTATGAAGAAAAATGACTTTAAAAAGTTTGTTTTTAAAGATAATTTATCCTTTGTATTTTAATGTGCATAAGAAAGGTAAATTTCCAGGTGTTCACTTTGAACTGCTCAGATGTGAATACTCAGCTCACAGTAACTTATGATGGTAATGATCCTCTGGTGGATGTTGATTCAGCATTACCCTAACATTGTAGTGTGTGTGTGTGCGCGTGAGCGTGTGTGTGTGTGTGTGTGGGCACGTGTGCTCAGTCGCTCAGTGGTGTCCAACTCTTTGCGACCCCATGAATTGTAGCCCTCCAGGCTTCTCTATCCGTGGAATTTTCCAGGCAAGAATACTGGAGCAGGTTGCCATTTCCTACTCCAGGGCATCTTCCCTACCTAGGGATCAAACCCACATCTCTTGCATCTCCTGCATTTGGCAGGCAGGTTCTTTACCACTGTGTCACCTGGGAAGCCTAACGTTTCAGTACCATAACAGAAATCGGAAAGTGTAAAAATCTTTAAAGACACCATCTTTCATGATTGAAAGAAAAGAATTCACATATTTGATGTACTTTCAGATTCTGACTGCTTTTAAAGTCAGGCACAGGGCTTCCCTGGTGGCTCAATGGTAAAGAATCTGCCTGCCAATGCTGGAGACACAGGCTTGATTCCTGATCTGGGAAGATCTCACAAGCCGTGGAGCAACTAAGCCCGAGGGCCACAGCTGTTGAGCCTGTGCTCTAGAGCCTGGGAACCGCAACTGCTGAGCCCACGTGTGCTGGAGCCCGTGCTCCGCGACAAGAGAAGCCACTGCAGTGAGACGCCTGGCTGCAACCACAGAAAAGCCTGCTCAGCAGCGAAGGCCCAGCACAGCCAAAAATAAACAATGCACAATAGAACTCAGGGGAAGAGATCCACCATCAACAATAGTTATAACCCTAACATGTATAGTATGCTTTAGTTTTCAAAGCATTTCCCATATTCAATGCAGTAACCTTAGAAGAAAGGCAAGGACGCCTTATACCCATTTTATAGATAAAGAAACTGTGGGCTAAAGGTACTCAACAGAGCTAGGTCTGAAATCTCTGCGATTTTCAAGAAAGCACACTGATTCTATAGTTAAAAGAGGAGAGACTGAGTCCACTCAGAAGCTATGTACACAGTTTATTCACTATTTACTACTACAGGCCAGGCACTGAGTGTTGGGAAGGACAGTGAATGCGGTGGACGTGGTGCTGTCCCCATGGAGCCCTCAGTTAATGCAGTTTATGAGTATAGTCACTCTCCAACTCCAGTTTGCTCCTCTGCTCAGGGTAGCTGCTCTTTCCAACTTCACCTTAGCAATGTGTCTATGCATAAGCTCCAGAAAAGGCAGCTACTTCTGCTCATCAGTCAAACACAGGTCTCCTCCAAGCCCCTGGCTCATGGCATGGCATTCAGTTTGGCCAGCTGGTGCCCTCACATGAGGGTGATCAGAGCCCCGCACATGCCATCTCTCACCTCTCAGATGCTTGAGATCTATGGGCCACACATAACCCAGGGGCCCAAGGCCTGTCCTCACTTGTGGATCCAAAGCTAAGAGGGGAGCCTCCTTGGCGGGTGTTTCCTTTGCCACAGGTTGGATCATAGAGCTCTGGCCTAGGGCCTGGTGACTTCTGTGTCAGGCGGCAGAGGTGGAACAGTGAAGGAAAAGAAGGGTGGGGAGCTATTTTCAGCTTGTTCCAATGGCTTAAAACACCAGCTTCTCTTGTGCCTTATTTAAATGAACAGTCTTGACCTAAAAAAAAGTCGAAGCTGTGACTCAATTGAGCTCCTGAGTTGCTCAAACCACCCTGGGCTCCTGTCTGGGGCTATTATGAACAACATCTTTGGCTGGTCTGAGGTGGACACTGTGTTTAGGCAACTGAAAGAGCTTTTGGAAACCATCCCCCTGGATTTGGGGGCCAGGATGGAAAACACTGTTTAGGATCCCAGTTTGCTGTTTGGCCCACTCTTATTTTTAAATTGTGTGGGTGGGACTTGCCCACTCAAAGAAAAGTTCATTCCTAGCTTTCCAAAGCAGAGAAGATGGGACATGTAGACATACCAAGGTGAGCCCAGGCTCATCAGATCCTACCTAAGGAACCACATGTGCTGTGTGTACCAGGAACACATTCCTTTGGGGAGAGGAGCCACAAGGCAGGGGCATAGTGGGGTAAACATGTCCATTTTAAACCTCTTCTCAATACAAGGCTGGCCTGCAGAAGCGTGAAAAATAGGGAGGGTTAGCCTCTGGTGTTCCGTGCTGCCTCTCATCATTGCATAGCTCCTCCTACCTGGCCCCACTGCTGAGTTCTGTCTGTGTCTTCCTTTTCCAGACAGTGCCCTGTGCTCCCAAATGAGCTCTTTGTTTCACCATACCTGTCTCATCAAACTATTGCTCTGTATTCACGTAGCACCGCAGTAGCAGGAGGAAAGTGTTCCAGTGTCCAGCCTGCTTGGGTGCAGAATCTAAGTGGGATGTACAGACAAGAGGTGGCCTGGTGTGAGGGCAAATGCAGGGGTTCTGGGACTTGTTTCGAATCCTATCCATGCTGTTTCCTGGCCAGGTGATTGTAGTCTAAGGCTCTTCATCTCTTTGGGCCTCAGTTTCCTTTTCTGTGATAATTTCATGGGCCATCAATCTACAGAAACATCTCTATAAATGATTTCAGCAAATACAAATACAAGCAATAATGATGGGCTTTGAAATCAGCCTTTGGTGGTGATGTCAGTGCTAACGTCACCCCAGCATGCCCTCCCTCCTACACCAACAGACTTGACTAAGTTATAGTCAAACAGTGATGGCAGTGATGCTCATATGCACACGTGTAGTATGCGCAGGGCAGGCTCTGCAGCCCGACTGTTTGGCTCGTATCTGAAGGCTTCCAATTCCTGGCTAAGTGATCTTGGGCTGGTGTCCCGGCTCCCTTATCTAGAAATGAGGGCAGGGCTTCCTTGGTGGCTCAGCAGTAAAGACTCTGCCTGCCAATGCAAGAGACACGGGTTCAATCCTTCGTCTGGGGTTTCACATGCTGGACTATGAAAGCCTGTCCATCACAACGACTGAGCCTGTGCTCGAGAGTCCAGAAACTGCAACTGCTGAGCCCACGGACTGCAGATACAGAAGCCCGGGAGCCCTAGAGTCCGTGCTCCCCAACAGGAGAAGCCACTGCAACGAGAAGCCCAAGCAACGCCCCTGGAGAGCAGCCCCCACTCCGCAACTAGAGAAGAGCCCAAGCAGCAACGAAGAACCAGCAGGGCCAAATAAACAAACGAATACAAATTTAAGAAAAAGAAATGAGGATGATGACAGTGTTCCTCCCTCGCCCCTCCGCTTCATAGGGAGGATATAAAGATTAAATGAGCTGATTCATGTAAAGCTCTTGGAACAGTGCCTGGCATCAAGAAAGCATTCAATAAATATTCTTATAACTAGCAGTTTACTTTTGAAGAGAACGCTCAGATGGGTTATCTGACTTGCATTTGATTCCTAAACACGCTGGGACAGGCAGAGAATCATATCATTTTACAAGTAAGGAAGTTCAGATTCAAATGGATGAACTATCTTACCTGGAACGGAGCCCAGATTTTCTCACCCTCAAATCAGTGCTCTTTCTCTGCCGTATGGGCAAAAATAGCTTAAAACTAAACAAGGGCTCATGACACTCAAATCAGAGGTCAGTGTTTTTGTAAATTCTTGTCAAGGGCTAGATAAAATCAAGCAAAGGTTTCAATGTAGCTTTTGAGTGGTTCTCCACCCCAATGTTTGTAGCTTTCCAGAGCTGCCAAGGCAGATATGACCTGGCAGGTGACAACTATTCTGTAAAAATAACTTCAGGGGGATGATAAAATTTCCCCAAAGAAGACTCATGGGAACAGTCTGAGCTCTTTCTGAGTTGCCCTAAGGTAGGAGAGTTCAGAAGGTCCGCTGAATTCCTCCATCCAGCTACAGTGAGGGACTTTCTTCACTGGATTTCAGCTGCTGTTATTAAATTCCCACTTCAATTGAAAAATAAAAATTAAAAAAAAATTGGTTAAAGCCGGAATCCAATATCGCAACTGAAAAGCAGTTCCAGAAATACAGATGAGCAAATGCAGCCAGAGCCCTCTGCCTGCAGAAATACACATGCAAAGCACTGATGCTTTCATTCTGGTCTCACTCTAGATCCATCAGGCCATCCAGCTGTCATTCTTCCACCCAACGCCCACGTATTCAGCTCTGACTCTTGAGGCCACCTCTTGTGTTACTGTGGCTCATCAAGCAGGCATGGTTGGCCACAGCTAGGAACAGTAGCCTGGCGCCTCTCCTCAGGGGCAATCCTGACTCAGAACCATAGCTTGGCCTTCTTGGTGTGCCCTTTCCCTCCCTCTTTCCCTTTTAATCTGGGTCAGTGTCTTCAGACATGGTGAGGACGGTGATTTCCTAAAGCACGGCTATTATTTTGTTTCCATATTTGGCCCACCTGGATGTCATGTGTTTAATTTCAAAGCATCATTGGACCCAATTTTTACCTCTGCTTCTTGGAAACAGAAGAGCTGCCTCTTGGGTCCTCCCCTGCCACATACACATGGTTCCACCCACTGCTTCCTCACCCAAAGAGCCCAGAATGATGCCTCCCTGTTCACTGTCTGGCATCCATGCCTGAGTCACATGGCTGTTAGGGCAAGGATGCCCTGAGCTCTTCTCCACTGACGACAGGTAGGGGAGGGTGGGGAATGTGGAGAGAGAGTGTCAGGCAAAGCAGTGAGCCCCCAGCACTAGGAGGCAGAGACCTGGGAGCTCCCTGGTTCCTGTCCTGGCCCTGCCAGTAACTAACTTGCTCTCAGACCCCAGGCAAGCAGCTTCACTTTTCTTCAGTTTAGCTACAGGGCTATAGGGCGGACCACTAGAAACAGAACGAGTGAAGTCGCTCAGTCGTGTCCGCCTCTTCGCGACCCCACGGACTGTAGCCTTCCAGGCTCCTCCGTCCATGGGATTTTCCAGGCAAGAGTACTGAAGTGGGTCGCCATTTCATGTGTTAAAAGGTTCAGTCTTAGGGTTTCGCCGGTGGTCCGGTGGTTAAGAGTCCATCTTGCAATGCAGAAGACATAGGATCGATCCCTGGTCTGGGAAATGCGTGCCGCAGAGAAACTCCGACCATGTGCCACAACCACCAAGTTCACGTGCTGCAGCGCTGAGACTGCAGCCGGCGCGCCTAGAACCTATGCTCCGCGACGAGAGAAGTCACCGCAGTGAGAAGCCTGCGCCCCGCAACTAGAGGGCATGCCCCACTCGCCACAAGCAGGGGAAGGCCGAGCGCAGCAACGAAGACCCAGTGCAGCCAAAAATATCCAAATAAATTAACTACATTTAAACTAGTTACCGTCCTACCTAAAGGGTAGTTACTGTGGATGAAAGATTGTTCTAGGGGAGAGTGCTGCTGATTCAGATGCCTGACTCCTACCACTTGCTTAATGCTTTTATGTGACTATGAAATAAGAGGAGCCACCTCCACCATCTGGGGCTACAGAATCATGCCCAGACAGTTCTAAAAAGGGTTGAGAAACCCGTCACACAATAAGCTCATACAACTCACAGGGCAAGTATCAATACTTATGAGATGATATGGCTATTGGTGCCTCTTGTCATAAATATGTTAGGTGGTTTTGAAATCTTTAGCAACAGTGTGTTAAAAGTCACCGGTGTAAGAATATTCATTTGTGTATACAGGTCTTTTGTGCTCTTTTTCTCATAGTCTGTGCATACAATCTGTTTATTGCTGTATTTATCCCACTTCACTTATTTTTTTTAATTACTTTTTTATTCCCATTTCCCTTGATCGTTCTCCCTTGAACCGGTCATAATTTAAAAATAAGATTAACAACAACGCAGAAATAGACTCACAGACATAGAAAACAAACTTATGATTACCAAAGGGGAAGGGGAAAGGATAAACTAGGCGCTTGGGATTAACAGACACACACTACTCTACATAAAATAGATAAACAAGGACCTACTATATAGCACAGGGAACTATATTCAATATCCTATAATAAACCATAATGGAAAAAATATGAAAAAGAATATGTGCATATACATGTATAACTGAATCACTTTGACATATGCCTGAAACATTGTAAATCAACTATACTTCAGTTAAAAAAAAAAGATTAACAACAATTCAAGCTTCATTGTTCTTACCTGTGTTTATTGGAAGAGTTTTAAATACCCTGCTCTGATTTTTAAATGGATAGGATAGAATAATTTATGAATGGTGAAACCATTAAGCAACAAAACTTGATGAAACAAGAATACTAGAATTCTGAAACTATTTGTAGGAAATTCTTTTTTAGATCCTCAATAAGGGCAAAATCTTTTAAGAGCAGGTTTTTGGAAACAGCCAGAAATGAGCTGGATTTGCCTCTGAAGCTTTAGCAGCTCTGTCCCTAGCACCCTCTAAGCAAACTTTCACAGTCCTCTTCCTGCCTGGGGCTAGCTCTCTAGGCTCCATTTTCTAAGACCCTCCCAGGTCTGCTTACTCAGCTGTGGGCTCGGGGTGAGACTGCCCTGAGGCCAGGAGAAGAGGGTACTCGCCCTCGGCCTCCACTTTATGGGGCTTGCTCTAGTCCACCTCCAGCCCTGCCCTTCCCCATGGGGTGAGAAGTCCACCGGGCCAAGTGGCTGTGCCCCTGGCAGCCTGTGCCTCCCTGTAAGACCGCTCTCAGGGTACCAGGAACCCCCAGTCCCCTGCCCAAGGGTCTCCAAGCCTAGCTGAAAATTTTCAGATGGTATAGCTGCTGTGCTTCCCTCTGGCTAAGAGACGGCTGAAGGGCGCCCCTTGTGTTGGCGGGGGGTGGGGTTTCTCACGTGTGGAGGTGCATTCACCGTGAGGCTCCCTCATGGTGTGAGATAGAGCTAAGAGTGACAAGAAAATGGGGCAGGGGCGCCTGTAGGCTGGGGCGTCAGGGGCTGGGCCACCATTTGCGGACTTAGGACTTTGAGGAGTGTAAATATTCTAAATCTGAGCCTGGCACCCCATCTTGTTACAAAGGTACATTTGTCAAGGTAGGAGGACAGGTCATATTTTCTTTCACTTTTTTAAAAATTTCACTTTTTATTAGCTTGATTTATCACCTTCAAACACAAAGGCTTATGGATCTGTACTCTCACCTTTGTGTGTGAAGGCGGCCTGAGCTGGGGCAGGCCTCTTTGGCCTAGTATCTACCTCTCTGCCCAGCCCTGTTGGAAGACCCCCAACTTCACCCCAGATCCTGATTTATGGCTCCCACAAGGCCCAGAGACAGCCCCACCCAACTGCTCCACCCAGGTTGGGTTCCCGAGAGCCCCTGGAAAGGAAATTTCCACAAGTGGGAACCAAACCTGGTGAATCAGGCTGGGGCTTGAACTAGATCATTGCCTTTCTTTGCTGCAAGATGCTGGAGACTGTTAAGGGGGAGGCTGCCTCTTCAAGGCGGCTCCATAGGAGATCTGGGGCATAGGCAGCATGATGGCTGGCAGCAGCTGAAGGTAGTTGGGGTTCTACCAAAATCTAAGGTTGAGAGATCAGGTGAGTCAGAGCAGGAGAGAACAAAGCCCAGATCCAGGGCAAGGCCATAATAGAGGCCTTGAAAGCCCACTGCAGAGTCAGGTATAGGAGAATCAGCTGACCAGTGGATGAAGGGTAGCCGTACCTCCTTAGGTCTGAATGTTTATGTCTCCCTGAAATTCACGTGCTAGGCCCAGCACCTAGGGTGATGGTATAAAGAGGTGAGGCCTTTGGGAAGTAATTAGGTCATGAGGGTAGAGCCCTCATGATTGAGTTCCTGCTATTATAAAAGAGACCTAGAGGGACTTCCCTGGTGGTCCAATGGATTAGAGTCTGCCTTCCAATGCAGGAGATGTGGGTTTAATCGCTGGTCAGATAACTTAGATCCCATATGCCACAGGGCAACTAAGTGCTACAACTACCGGACCTGCCACAACTAGAGTCCCTGTGCCCCCATGGAAGATCCCGCATGGCACAATGAAGACCCTATATGCGACAATCAAGACCAACACAGCTGAATGAACAATTTTAAAGAGAGAGAGAGAGACCTAAAGAACCCCCTTTCGCTATGCTTGGATACACCGAGAAACTCCCAGTCATGAACCAGGAGGGGATCCCTCACCAGACCACCACCATGCTGGGACCTTGATTTTGGATTTCCAGCCTCCACAATGGTGAGAAATAAGATTCTGTTGTTCCAGACAGTTTCTCCAAAGAAGACATAAAAATGGCCAATAAACATGAAAAGATGTTCAACATCGCTCCTTATTCAGTTCAGTTCAGTTGCTCAGTCGTGTCTGACTCTTTGCGACCCCATGAATTGCAGCACGCCAGGCCTCCCTGTCCATCACCATCTCCCGGAGTTCACCCAGACCCATGTTCATTGAGTCCGTGATGCCATCCAGCCATCT
>SJYV01021474.1:674843-710238 GCA_006410875.1 Neotragus pygmaeus | reverse complement strand
GTCAGGCAAAGCAGTGAGCCCCCAGCACTAGGAGGCAGAGACCTGGGAGCTCCCTGGTTCCTGTCCTGGCCCTGCCAGTAACTAACTTGCTCTCAGACCCCAGGCAAGCAGCTTCACTTTTCTCTTCTTCAGTTTAGCTACAGGGCTATAGGGCGGACCACTAGAAACAGAACGAGTGAAGTCGCTCAGTCGTGTCCGCCTCTTCGCGACCCCACGGACTGTAGCCTTCCAGGCTCCTCCGTCCATGGGATTTTCCAGGCAAGAGTACTGAAGTGGGTCGCCATTTCATGTGTTAAAAGGTTCAGTCTTAGGGTTTCGCTGGTGGTCCGGTGGTTAAGAGTCCATCTTGCAATGCAGAAGACATAGGATCCATCCCTGGTCTGGGAAATGCATGCCGCAGAGAAACTCCGACCATGTGCCACAACCACCAAGTTCACGTGCTGCAGCGCTGAGACTGCAACCTGCGCGCCTAGAACCTATGCTCCGCGACGAGAGAAGTCACCGCAGTGAGAAGCCTGCGCCCCGCAACTAGAGGGCATGCCCCACTCGCCACAAGCAGGGGAAGCCCGAGCGCAGCAACGAAGATCCAGTGCAGCCAAAAATATCCAAATAAATTAACTACATTTAAACTAGTTACCGTCCTATCTAAAGGGTAGTTACTGTGGATGAAAGATTGTTCTAGGGGAGAGTCCTGCTGATTCAGATGCCTGACTCCTACCACTTGCTTAATGCTTTTATGTGACTATGAAATAAGAGGAGCCACCTCCACCATCTGGGGCTACAGAATCATGCCCAGACAGTTCTAAAAAGGGTTGAGAAACCCGTCACACAATAAGCTCATACAACTCACAGGGCAAGTATCAATACTTATGAGATGATATGGCTATTGGTGCCTCTTGTCATAAATATGTTAGGTGGTTTTGAAATCTTTAGCAACAGTGTGTTAAAAGTCACCGGTGTAAGAATATTCATTTGTGTATACAGGTCTTTTGTGCTCTTTTTCTCATAGTCTGTGCATACAATCTGTTTATTGCTGTATTTATCCCACTTCACTTATTTTTTTTAATTACTTTTTTATTCCCATTTCCCTTGATCGTTCTCCCTTGAACCGGTCATAATTTAAAAATAAGATTAACAACAACGCAGAAATAGACTCACAGACATAGAAAACAAACTTATGATTACCAAAGGGGAAGGGGAAAGGATAAACTAGGCGCTTGGGATTAACAGACACACACTACTCTACATAAAATAGATAAACAAGGACCTACTATATAGCACAGGGAACTATATTCAATATCCTATAATAAACCATAATGGAAAAAATATGAAAAAGAATATGTGCATATACATGTATAACTGAATCACTTTGACATATGCCTGAAACATTGTAAATCAACTATACTTCAGTTAAAAAAAAAGATTAACAACAATTCAAGCTTCATTGTTCTTACCTGTGTTTATTGGAAGAGTTTTAAATACACTGCTCTGATTTTTAAATGGATAGGATAGAATAATTTATGAATGGTGAAACCATTAAGCAACAAAACTTGATGAAACAAGAATACTAGAATTCTGAAACTATTTGTAGGAAATTCTTTTTTAGATCCTCAATAAGGGCAAAATCTTTTAAGAGCAGGTTTTTGGAAACAGCCAGAAATGAGCTGGATTTGCCTCTGAAGCTTTAGCAGCTCTGTCCCTAGCACCCTCTAAGCAAACTTTCACAGTCCTCTTCCTGCCTGGGGCTAGCTCTCTAGGCTCCATTTTCTAAGACCCTCCCAGGTCTGCTTACTCAGCTGTGGGCTCGGGGTGAGACTGCCCTGAGGCCAGGAGAAGAGGGTACTCGCCCTCGGCCTCCACTTTATGGGGCTTGCTCTAGTCCACCTCCAGCCCTGCCCTTCCCCATGGGGTGAGAAGTCCACCGGGCCAAGTGGCTGTGCCCCTGGCAGCCTGTGCCTCCCTGTAAGACCGCTCTCAGGGTACCAGGAACCCCCAGTCCCCTGCCCAAGGGTCTCCAAGCCTAGCTGAAAATTTTCAGATGGTATAGCTGCTGTGCTTCCCTCTGGCGGAGACGGCTGAAGGGCGCCCCTTGTGTTGGCGGGGGGTGGGGTTTCTCACGTGTGGAGGTGCATTCACCGTGAGGCTCCCTCATGGTGTGAGATAGAGCTAAGAGTGACAAGAAAATGGGGCAGGGGCGCCTGTAGGCTGGGGCGTCAGGGGCTGGGCCACCATTTGCGGACTTAGGACTTTGAGGAGTGTAAATATTCTAAATCTGAGCCTGGCACCCCATCTTGTTACAAAGGTACATTTGTCAAGGTAGGAGGACAGGTCATATTTTCTTTCACTTTTTTAAAAATTTCACTTTTTATTAGCTTGATTTATCACCTTCAAACACAAAGGCTTATGGATCTGTACTCTCACCTTTGTGTGTGAAGGCGGCCTGAGCTGGGGCAGGCCTCTTTGGCCTAGTATCTACCTCTCTGCCCAGCCCTGTTGGAAGACCCCCAACTTCACCCCAGATCCTGATTTATGGCTCCCACAAGGCCCAGAGACAGCCCCACCCAACTGCTCCACCCAGGTTGGGTTCCCGAGAGCCCCTGGAAAGGAAATTTCCACAAGTGGGAACCAAACCTGGTGAATCAGGCTGGGGCTTGAACTAGATCATTGCCTTTCTTTGCTGCAAGATGCTGGAGACTGTTAAGGGGGAGGCTGCCTCTTCAAGGCGGCTCCATAGGAGATCTGGGGCATAGGCAGCATGATGGCTGGCAGCAGCTGAAGGTAGTTGGGGTTCTACCAAAATCTAAGGTTGAGAGATCAGGTGAGTCAGAGCAGGAGAGAACAAAGCCCAGATCCAGGGCAAGGCCATAATAGAGGCCTTGAAAGCCCACTGCAGAGTCAGGTATAGGAGAATCAGCTGACCAGTAGATGAAGGGTAGCCGTACCTCCTTAGGTCTGAATGTTTATGTCTCCCTGAAATTCACGTGCTAGGCCCAGCACCTAGGGTGATGGTATAAAGAGGTGAGGCCTTTGGGAAGTAATTAGGTCATGAGGGTAGAGCCCTCATGATTGAGTTCCTGCTATTATAAAAGAGACCTAGAGGGACTTCCCTGGTGGTCCAATGGATTAGAGTCTGCCTTCCAATGCAGGAGATGTGGGTTTAATCGCTGGTCAGATAACTTAGATCCCATATGCCACAGGGCAACTAAGTGCTACAACTACCGGACCTGCCACAACTAGAGTCCCTGTGCCCCCATGGAAGATCCCGCATGGCACAATGAAGACCCTATATGCGACAATCAAGACCAACACAGCTGAATGAACAATTTTAAAGAGAGAGAGAGAGACCTAAAGAACCCCCTTTCGCTATGCTTGGATACACCGAGAAACTCCCAGTCATGAACCAGGAGGGGATCCCTCACCAGACCACCACCATGCTGGGACCTTGATTTTGGATTTCCAGCCTCCACAATGGTGAGAAATAAGATTCTGTTGTTCCAGACAGTTTCTCCAAAGAAGACATAAAAATGGCCAATAAACATGAAAAGATGTTCAACATCGCTCCTTATTCAGTTCAGTTCAGTTGCTCAGTCGTGTCTGACTCTTTGCGACCCCATGAATTGCAGCACGCCAGGCCTCCCTGTCCATCACCATCTCCCGGAGTTCACCCAGACCCATGTTCATTGAGTCCGTGATGCCATCCAGCCATCTNATCATGAGAAACGCTGGGCTGGAAGAAGCACAAGCTGGAATCAAGATTTCTGGGAGAAATATCAATAACCTCAGATATGTAGATGACATCACCCTTATGACAGAAGGTGAAAAAGAACTAAAGAGCCTCTTGATGGAAGTGAAAGAGGAGAGCGAAAAAGTTGGCTTAAAGCTCAACATTCAGAAAACGAAGATTATGGCATCTGGTCCCATCACTTCATGACAAATAGCTGGGGAACTAGTGGAAACAGTGGCAGACTTTATTTTGGGGGGCTCCAAAATCGCTGAAGATGGTGACTGTAGCCAAGAAATTAAAAGATGCTTACTCCTTGGAAGGAAAGTTATTACCAACCTAGATAGCATATTAAAAAGCAGAGACATTACTTTGCCAACAAAGGTCTGTCTAGTCAAGGCTATAGTTTTTCCAGTGGTCATGTATGGATGTGAGAGTTGGACTGTGAAGAAGGCTGAGCGCTGAAGAATTGATGTTTTTGAACTATGGTGTTGGAGAAGACTCTTGAGAGTCCCTTGGACTGCAAGGAGATCCAACCAGTCCATCCTAAAGGAGATCAGTCCTGGGTGTTCATTGGAAGGACTGATACTGAAGCTGAAACTCCAATACTTTGGCCACCTCATGCGAAGAGCTGACTCATTTGAAAAGGCCCTGATGCTGGGAAAGATTGAGGGCAGGAGGAGAAGGGGATGACAGAGGATGAGATGGCTGGATGGCATCACCAACTCAATGGACATGAGTTTGGGTGAACCCCAGGAGTTTGTGATGGACACGGAGGCCTGGTGTGCTGCAGTTCATGGGATCGCAAAGAGTTGGACACGACTGAGCAACTGGACTGAACTATTCCTGTGTGTGAATGGAGCACTCCTGTTGGTGTCTTACCCACCTCCATTCTCTCCATGATCTCCATTTCCCTGCTCCAAGGCCTGGCTCCCTGCTGCCATCACCTCACATCAGGGACCTTTATATTGTTTCTGGGAGTTTCTGGCTAGGATTCAGGTCTGGGTGGCTGCCCACAGTGGTGACTGGCTTGGTAATTGCCTTAAGCCCTCTTCCCCAGAAGCTGATGCTGACCCAGAACTTGGGGCACAAGGTGTTAATTAGGAATCAACACCTGCAAAAGGAAGTGGGGAGGAGTGAAAAACAGAACCGCAACGTGGGCCTTGAAGCCTTGGCCAACCTGAGGGGGACCTGGGAGGGAGGGAGTGGCAGCCTGCAGAACGTCCCATGGAAGCCTCAAAGGGCTGGGTCTCAAGACCTCTGCCTCCCTCAGTCCCCTGGCTGTGGGCTGCCCTTAGGAGGATGTGACCTTGGCCGAGGCTGCTTACATAGCTGAGGCAGACACCGAAGCAGATGACGGCTGGAGGACCCGGCCCCAGCTGCTGGGCAGCAAGTGAAAGTGAAAGTCGCTCAGTCATGTCTGATTCTTTGTGACCCCATGGACTGTAGCCTGCCAGGCTCCTCTGTCCATAGAATTCTCCAGGCAAGAATACTGGAGTGGGTTGCCATGCCATTCTCCAGGGAATCTTCCTGAGCCAGGCTTCAAACTCAGGTTTCCGGCATTGCAGGTGGATTCTTCACCAGGGCAGCAAGGCCTTCCTAAAGGGAGCTCTGGGCAGTGTGCCCACGTGCACCACAAGAGCACACCTCTGTTCCTCTGTCACACATCTGGGATCACCTCCCACACAAACTCCTTGTACTTGTATCCTGTCTCAGGCTCTGTTCTGGGGGGGGACTCACACTAAGACAGTGGATGTCTCTCAATGTACACATCCATTCTCCCATTAACGGACATCCCATCTGCCTGCAATCTTTTGCTACTGCACACTATGCTCCACTAGACCTTTTTGTACCAGTCTCCTTTCACATGCGCCGTGGGAGTTTTAAGATAAATACCTGGAGGCTGAATTCTCGGAAAACAGGGTTACACATCTTCAAGTTTACCAGGGATTGGACCAAGGCACTGGAGCTGAAGTTAAGATTGAGGATAAGAATATACTGGGAAGACAGCTTCATACTGAAAATGTTCTGTATCAGATACTTCATCACAGACAGATCCTCAGAACCCTTCCTCTAGAGCAGAGTTTCTCAAACTTTAATGTGCACACAAATCCCCTGGGGATCTTGCTGTAGTGTAGATTCTGATCTGGTAAGTCTAGATTGGGACTTGAAATTCTGTATTCGTAAGCTTGTAGGTGCTGCTGGTGCTCCATGGACTTCACACTGAGTATCAAGCTTTAGAGAATAAGTCTGATTGGGGGGCTATCGAAAATCAAAGTAAAAGATCCATGATTCTTTTTGACCACTGCCAATAGAATAGGGTAAAAAGAGATGGCCTACAGAAGGAAGTAACCTGTGGGCTAAACCATTAAGATACTGCAAGTGTGGGATATTATACTACTAAGGGTCTAGGGATTCACCACTGATGGCTTTTGGGATTAATGTCAATCCCAGGTTACACCTCACTATTTTCTTGGGGAAAGATAAAGACCAGTGTGGTCTTATAGGAGTAAGTCTGTCTTTTAAATGTCAACTTTTCTGTTGTTCTAGACACAATGTTTGATTGTCAGTTTGAAGATGCTATAACATTTGTCTATAAAAACTGCCCAAGTCAGGTGGGTTTGTACTTGAGTCCCCAAGCAGATAGACTTGCTTTGAGGATTTATAGCCATGGACCACCATATGGGAAGGTCTTCTGTTCATTCCCATCAGTGCAAAGGGATTTCTAGCATCAGTTAAAGAACTTCTGTTTCTATTCATGATGGTGTAACAAAGATTGACTTTATCCTCCCATTCAAAACAATGAAAAAGATGGATAAATATTAGAAACAATGGGAACACATGAGGTGAGCCCTACAGTTACTTAGCTTATTGCCTGGAGAAAGTTTTCCATCTGTGACATACAGCAGGGAACCCAAGCAGAACCTGGGAGTCTCCCTGTGTTGAGTGAGCAGAGATGGGGTGCAGGGCTGCCATGGCATCTACAGTTCATAGGGCAGAGTAGCCGAGGAGAGAGCTGCACAGGGAGAATTCTGATCTGCAGAGGGTCCTTCCTGAGTATTCATCTGAGTATTGACCAGCCCAGGCATGTAAAGACTTTTGCTGAAACCAAGGAAAGAACCACCCAACAGGATTTGAGGGAACAGGGTTCAGCACTCATAGTGCCAAGAACAATGCCTGCTCCCCACAGCCAGAGTAGAAAATCTCACAATTCAGGAGGCACTGATTAGAGCACCAAGGAGGGTCTTGCCTTGGGGGAAAATGAACTGTAAATTAAATCAACTCTGACCTGGCCTAATAAAATTGAAATATAAGACATGAAATTAACAAACTGTTGGAGAGGAAGAAATTTTCCCCTACTCTTCCAGGTTCTTCTGGCTTGTCTAAGAATTAAATTGACATGAGACAGATTAAGAGGAGAAAAATTAAATGAAAGTTTAGCAACATGGATATACGGGAGAGACCCAGGAAAACTGAGTAATTCACAAAAATAGCCTAAGCCCTCACCTTAAATACCATCTTCAGCTAAAGACAAAAGAGGATGTTGGGAGCAGTGGTTTGAGACTGCAGAGGGGAGTAGGCAGCTGACATGAAGATGAAAAAGCAACTGTTTGGAAAAGCCATGCAGAGACAGGAACACCGATTTTTAGGCCCTGCCCAGCATGTTCCCCACCATCCTAGCCCATATGTTTGCAGAGATCTCTGGTGATAGCTTTAATCCAGAAACAGACCCTTTATCTAAAAGTTTTTAGGAAGCTCAGGGAGGGGTCAAAATTTCTTCCTGGGTCTTTTGGGCCTTGGTTGTTTTTGTTCAAAACGGTTCGCATGCCAAAGAGACATTTTGGGTGGTGAGTTTTGCTCTCCTACAATACTGTTTCCAAGTAACTTAACTGCATTCCAGAACAAAGCTCAAGAATATTTACATGGATACAAAAATATTCAACATCCAACAAACTAAAACTCACAATGTTTGGCATCCCAACAAAAAGTACCAGGCATGCAAAAATGCAGAAAAATACAATTCAGAATGAGGAAAAAAATCAATCAAAAATCATCAAAGCTGACTTGAAGAATACAGATGATAGAATTCATATACAATAATATTTTTAAGTTATTATGACTATATTTCATATTTTGAGAAGATGGAGGAAAGACTCAATATAATATACAGACACATGAAAGATATAAAATAAACCCAAATTGAACTTTTAGGGACAAAAATGGTGATATCCAAGAAGAAAAATGCACTTGCAAACATTAATAGATGTTACATTGCAGAAAAAAAGAACAGTGAACATGAAGATAATAGCAACAGAAACAATCCAAAATTAAACTTAGAAAAAGACTAAAAAATGGGGATATCAGTGAACTGTGAGATAATTTTAACACTCATGTAATGTAGAGATTGGAGTCCCCGAAATTGGGAGGGGGCAGGGGGCCAAAAGTAACATTTGAGGAAGAATGGCCAAAAATATTCTAAATCTGGTGAAAATTATAAACCCACAGATTGAAAGAAGCTCAATAAATCTAAAGCACAAAAAGGTGAAGAAAACATCACTAAGACATACTATAATCAAATTGCTTAAAGCCAGTGATAAAGAGAAAATCAAAAGAAGCTGAGAAAAAAGATACATTATTACAGAGAAACAGAAATTAAAATGACAGATTTCTTGCCAGAAACAAAGTAAGCTAGAAGACAGCAGAATTACATTTTTAAAATACTAAGAAGAAAGAAAAAACAGTCAAACTAGACTTCTATATCCAATGAAAATATCTTTAAAAAATGAAGATGGTCAAGAAAATAAGAAGACAAGCCACAAACACGGAGAAAATATTTCCAAAAGACACAACTCGTTAAAGGCTGTTATCCAAAATATACAGAAAAACACTGAAAATTCAATAATATGAAAATAAACAATTCAATTAAAAAGTGGGCCAAAGATCTTAACATATACCTCACCAAAGAAGTTATACAGATGGCAAATAAGCATATGAAAAACTGTTCCATGTTACACGTCAACAGCAAAATGTAAATTAAAACAATGAGATACCTCTATGCACTTATTAGAATGGCCAAAATCTGGAAGGCTGATGACACCAAATGTTGGTGAGAAGGTGGACAGCAGGAACTCTCATTCAAGTGGGAATGTAAAATAGTACAGCCACTTTGGAAGACAGTTTGGCAGTTTCTCACAAACCCAAACATACTCTTACCACATGATCTAGCAGTCATACGCTTTGGTATTTACCCAAAGGAGTTGAAAACTTATGTCCTCAAAATCTTCCACATGGATGTTTTAGTAGCTTTATTCATAACTGTCAAAACTTGGAAGCAATCAATATGTCCTTCAAAAGATGAGTGGATAAACTGTGGTACATGTAGACAATGTTCTATTACTCAGTGCTACAAAGAAACAAGCTATTGAGCCACAAAAAAAATTTTAAATATTACTGAGTGAATGAAGCCAGGGTGAAAAGGCTATGTACTATATGATTCCAACCATGACATTCTAGAAAAGGAAAAACTATGGAGATGGTAAAGAGATCAGTGACTGTCAGAGGTTGGGGAAGGGGTAAAGAAACAATAAGCAGAGTACAGAGGGTTTTGAGAATAGTGCAAACACTTTGTATGATACTATAGCGGTGGACGGGCCTTCCCTAGTGGCTCAGTTAGTAAAGAATCTGCCTGTAATGTAGGAGACCTGGGTTTGATCCTTGGGTCAGGAAGATCCCCTGGAGAAGGAAATGGCAACCCACTTCAGTATTCGTACCTGGGAAATAGACAGAGAAGCCTAGCGGTTACAGTCCATGGGGACTCAAGAGCTGGACATGACCTAGAGACTAAACCACCATAATGGTGGGTACATATCATCATGCATTTGTCTAAAACTATACAACAGACTTCCCTGGTAGCTCAAATGGTAAAGCGTCTGCCTACAATGTGGGAGATCCGGGTTCGATCCCTGGTTCAGGAAGATCCCCTGGAGAAGGAAATGGCACCCCACTCCAGTACTCTTGTCTGGAAAATCCCATGGACTGAGGAATCTGGTAGGCTACAGTCCATGGGGTCGCAAAGAGTTGGACATGACTGAGCGACTTCACTTCACTTCTTCATACAAAATGTATCACCCTGAGTGAAACCTAAGGTAAAATGCGGGCTTTGGGTGACTATGACGTGTCAGTGTAGGTTTATCAATTGCAAGAAAGGTACCATTTCGTTGGGGGTGTTGATAATGGGGGACACTGTATGTGTGTAGGCAAGGAGTACATGGGAAATCTCTGTACCTTTCTCTCAGTTTTGATGTGAACCTAAAACTGCTCTAAAAACCAAAATATTTTTCTAAAGGAATCATAAGAGGAAAAAAAGGGAGTTAGGGGAAATATTTTTTCTGATATATAAAAACTAAAGAATTCACCACCAGTACTTATTCTATCAGGGCTTCCCCTGTAGCTTAGTCATTAAAGAGTCTGCCTGCAATGTAGGAGACCCGGGTTCGATCCCTGGGTCAGGAAGATCCCCTGGAGAAGGAAATTGTAATCCACTCCAGTACTCTTGCCTGGAGAATCCATGGACAGAGGAGCCTGGAAAGCTACCACCCATGGGGTCACAGGGCTTCCCTGGTGGCTCAGAGGTTAAAGCGTTTGCCTCCAATGGGGGAGACCTGGGTTCGATCTCTGGGTCGGGAAGATTCCCTGGGGAAGGAAATAGCAACCCACTCCAGTATTCTTGCCTGGAGAGTCCAATGGACGTAGGAGCCTGGTAGGTTACAGTCCACGGGGCCGCAAAGAGTCGGACATGACTGAGTGACTTCACCTCACCCATGGGGTCACAAGAGTTGGACACAACTGAGCGACTTCACCTCGCCCATGAGGTCACAAGAGTTGGACACAACAGCAACTATCCCACCACCACTTATTCTCAGGAACGTTACTGGAAGTCTGACAGGCAGAGGGACAACGATAGCAGAGGGAATCTAGATCTACGGAAAGGAATAGTGTCAGAAATTACACTGCATGGGTGATGTTTTTTTGGTCGTGTCATGTGGGATCGTAGTTCCCTGACCAGGGATCAAATCTGTGCCCTCTGCAGTGGAAGTGCTGAGTCCTAACCACTGGACCTCCAGGGAATTCCCTAGATAGGTAATTTAAAGATCTTTTCTTATCTAAATCTCTTTAAAAGGTAATTGACTATGCAAAACAAAATTAAAAACAATCTGCTTATGTAGAAGTAAATGTATGACAATAATAACAAATATTTTGGGGCTCCAAAATCACTGCAGATGGTGACTGCAGCCATGAAATTAAAAGATGCTTACTCCTTGGAAGAAAAGTTATGACCAACCTAGATAGTCTATTCAAAAGCAGAGACATAACTTTGCCGACTAAGGTCCGTCTAATCAAGGCTATGGTTTTTCCTGTGGTCATGTATGGATGTGAGAGTTGGACTGTGAAGAAGGCTGAGCGCCGAAGAATTGATGCTTTTGAACTGTGGTGTTGGAGAAGACTCTTAAGAGTCCCTTGGACTGCAAGGAGATCCAACCGGTCCATTCTGAAGGAGATCAGCCCTGGGATTTCTTTGGAAGGAATGACGCTAAAGCTGAAACTCCAGTACTTTGGCCACCTCATGCGAAGAGTTGACTCCTTGGAAAAGACTTTGATGCTGGGAGGGATTGGGGGCAGGAGGAGAAGGGGACGACCGAGGATGAGATGGATGGATGGCATCACAGACTCGATGGACATGAGTCTGAGTGAACTCCGAGAGATGGTGATGAACAGGGAGGCCTGGCATGCTGCAATTCATAGGGTCGCAAAGAGTCAGACACAACTGAGCGACTGAACTTGAACTTGGGAGAGGAGAAATAGAAATAGCTATTAAAAGGTTCTCATGTTTTACCTGAAGTGGCATAATATCTCTTGAAGGTTAACAGTGATAAATTAAAGCAACCACTAAAGTAGCACAATAAACAGTTACAGCTAATAAGTCAACAATGGAGATAAAATGAAATAATGAAATATATCCAATTAATCCAAAAAGAGTAAGAATAAGATGGGAAAATGAACCCAAAAAATAGATGGTAAAAATAGAAAACAGCAAGGCAGTGGAATTAAAGCTAACCATATCTAAAATCACAACATATTAAAATAGGCTAAACATTCCAAATTAAAATAGAGATAGTCATTTTGGATATAAAAGCAAGATACAGGTTTCCCCGGTGGCTTAGTGGTAAAGAATCCGCCTGCCAATGCAGGAAACATGAATTGGATCCCTGCTCCAGGAAGATCCCATATGCTGCAGAGCAACTGAGCCTGCATCACAACTATTGAGCCTGTGCTCTAGAGCCTGAGAGCCACAACCACTGAACCCATGTGCCTCAACTGCTGAAGCCCGGGTGCCTTAGAGCCGTGCTGCTCAACAAGAGAAGCCACTAGTGAGAAGTCTGTGCACGGCAACTAGAGAGTAACCCCTGCTTGCCCCAACTAGAGAAAAGCCCAAGCAGCAACAAAATCCCAGCACAGCCAAAAATAAATAAACAAAATTATATATAAATTAATTTGGCAAAAGAAATAATTTTGAAAACAAAACACAGAACGAAGTTTCAGCAACAGAGAAAGAATTTTCAGGTAAAGAGGGGGTTCAGTCCCTCTGAGTTCCACTTTGGGGTCTATCACTGGGTCCAGAGATGTGCTTATTGGTCCTCTGGGTCCAGGGCAGCCAGAGCTTCTCAGCTTCCCAGCTGACATGGGCTGGCACTGTCATCCAGCACTAAAGTATTATCCCTAGATCAGGGTGGTCAAGATGCCTGTCCCACACCTTCTGCTTTCAGGACCATCTGCTCAGGCCTTCCTGTGGCTGAGGCCTCTCCCTGGAGTGAGATCAAGGAGCTAGGGGGAGCCAAGGACAAGGAGGACCTTCCACATCCAGGGTCTGGGTTCCAAACGCCCTGGAACTCTCTGCTGAAATGACCTGACCCCAATTCTAGGGCCATTAATGAACTCTTATACAGATCCATCCTACCAAAGGAGGGCCCTACAGGGGCCAAGAGGGCTGTAGTGGGAGCATGCCAACGAAGTCTGGACAGGGTTGTTTGTACCCATGCCTGCAAGGCCCTCTGTCATGAGGAACAGAGACAAAGGTGTGGGGAGAAGCAGAATGAACGGTGGACCAGGGAGCCCTCATTTAAGTTCTTGCCTTGGTCTCTGCGAATGTTAGTAGTGGGCCTGCCCCAAGAAGAACGAATGGGAGACATCCACAGAAAGCACAAGAATCATGAAACCAACACATTTAGTAGAACTCCTAACTCGATGCATGGAGAAAAATGCTCCCAAAGTCACTGCATTAATAAACCTGAACCTAAAGCTTCGGAGAAGGCAATGGCACACCACTCCAGTACTCTTGCCTGGAAAATCCATGGACAGAGGAGCCTGGTAGGCTGCAGGCCATGGGGTCACTAAGAGTCGGACACGACAGAGCAACTTCACTTTCACTTTTCACTTTCATGCATTGGAGAAGGAAATGGCAACTCACTCCAGTGTTCTTACCTGGAGAATCTCAGGGACGGGGGAGCCAGGTGGGCTGCCGTCTATGGGGTCGCACAGAGTCGGACACGATTGAAGCAACTCAGCAGCAGCAGCAAAGCTTCATTTATTTTTCATGTTAAAAGTCAGAGGAAAAAATGAATTATTCTAATCACTAAGATTCATTTGTTTTTAAAAAATGGCAATAGTTCCCTACATCAGCATGAGGATAAACTGAGAATGCAGGCAATATTTCATGGAGGTAAGCACTTAGCACATGCTGATATGATTGTTCTGTTTCTATTTTCCTTCAGCTGGTCCCTAAGATAATGTTCAAAGCACTACCTTTTCCCTTACTATGTCTGGTCAGATCTAGTTAAAAAATAGACACTAAGACATTTTTAAATGTCAAGTAAGCCAAGTTAATAATTGCTCACCTACAATATGAGAGCAAATTGTAGTTTGGGATCAAAAGCAATTGTTTTTCTACTTTTCAGAGCAGGCAGAATTCCTGATGGTTGTGTACCAGGTGAGTGTGGGGACAAGCTTAGAATCGAATGGTCTTATCATCATGGCTTATGCCAGACCCTGGCTGGGGGCATCTATCCAGCTTAATGAGGCTGAGATTTAATCTGTCTTGTCTGGAAAGAAAGGAAGAACTGAAAACCCATGCTGATGACCATGAAATCTGCTAAAATATCAAACCACGCTACATGAGGATAGTCTTCAAAGGCTGGTGAGGTTGCAGGGCATGCAGCTCATGCCAGAAATCACGGCTGTCATCCCTTACACTTGTGTAGCACTCTGCTATTTCCATAGTGGTAGGCAGGATTTCCTATCATCTTCATTTAGAGACAGAGTGGTGCTCACTACACAAAGAACCCAGGGATGCAACCCTTGCATTCCCCAAATTCCCTTTGGGAGAACGTTTGGAGACGATTGTGCTGGCTCTGGGGGCTGGACAGAGGACAGTGCTCATTAAGTGCCTGTCAGATGCTGCTGGGATTCACTTCTGCAAGACCTCTAACATGGGAGGAAGCCACAATGCCTTCAGAGAAACCCCCACCCCTGGACCACTGAGTGCAGTCTTTCCCATGAAGGCCTGGGTAATGGGGAGGCTTGTGCCCTGGATATAGGGTTTTGTCTCTCTGTCTGCCCTGGAGGAAGAGATGCTTGTAACACATGTAGGCATCTGGAGACACATGTTTTGAGCCCCAGATTTCTGAAAGGGAGCTCTGGGCTGCAGATCTGGCTGGAGGACATGGTCCTGGACACATGGTGCCTCTCGGGGATGGGGCCAGATGCTCAACAACCTCGTGGGTGTTCAGGCTGATACACTCAGAAGAGGTGCAAGGGCAGGCAGCCGGCCAAAATAACCCAAATGATTACATTACCATTTACGAGGCTTCCCTTATGGCTCAGACCGTCAAGCGTCTGCCTACACTGCGGGAGACCCAAGTTCGCGCCCTGGGCTGGGAAGATCCTCTGGAGAGTGAAATGGCAAATCACTCCAGTACTCTTGCCTGGAAAATCCCATGGACAGAGGAGCCCAGTAGGCTACAGTCTATGGGGTCACAAAGAGTCAGACACGACTGAGTGACTTCACTTCACTTCACCATTTATGGAGCATATTCAAGCACTAATTATTTCATATACATTATCTTATTTAATCCTGAGAACACCTTGGATTGGTTTCATTATTCCCATTTCACAGATAAGGAAAGTGAGGTTTAGTGGGGAAAAGAAATTTCCCAAAGTACACAGCTGTAAGTGGTGGAACCAAGAACTTTCTATCAAAAGACCAGCTTATAAAAAGTCAGGAGTTCTTGGGTTGAAGGTGCTCCCAGGACATTGTTTAGGGAGCCTTACTTTGACATCTGAGATTTTCATACTTGGAAGCTCAGTCACCTAAGATTCCACAAAACTCACTGTGCAGTAGCCGTCAGGCATCACCTCCAGGTCCCCAGAGGCCCAGCCTAGCCTGGCAGTGCTCACTCCCACAGTCTGGGGTTCCTAATCCAGGGCCCTCTCCACATCTTCTGGAAGCTTTCCTGTGCTTACCAAGACTGAGCCTGGGAAAGTGGCCAGTGTGATTTGTCAGCTTTTGCCTCTTTCAGCAGCACTTGGGATTCTGGCTGGGGATGTGACAGCAGAAATATGGTTGTTGAGAAGGCCTGTCTATCAGCTCCGTGGGGGCAGAAACACACCCCTGGGACTTTGCAGTTCTCAGGACCCAAGGCCGAGCTGTTTTCTCAAAGGACAACATCTGTCTCCTCTATATTTCTATTGCAGGCTGCCTTGCTTTTTCCTGGTAGAGGAGGAAAGACACTGTGACTGTGAGTACCTCCCTCCCAGTCCTGGGTTTTTTAACCCTCTTGGAAGACAGACAGAAAACATCCCTGAGGGGCCAAGGTGGGGCGGAGGGGCAGGAGTGTGCCTAACTGGGGGTCCAGCACGGGATCCTGAGCTGAACCAGGATAGAGGACCAGTCGGAAGTGGACTGAACCACACCACACACTGAGTCAGATGGCACCTGAGGTTGGGGGCCCTGGCTCCAGGAGCATGGAACTGACGGTGGAGGGAGGGAGGCAGGTGTGCAGAGCCGTGGGAACCTGCAGGCTCCAGCTGGAAAAGAAGCGAGGCGGGCAGGAGTTTGGCAAGAGGGGCTCGTGGAGCTGGCTCTGCTGGTTGCTGTGCCCGTGGACTCATCAGAGTTTAAGGAGAGAGACAGGCTGTCCCAGCTGTTTACTCCTATGAGGCAACAAGTTAAACTAAAACTCGTCTAGGATTCAAAACCAACTTTTGTACACGCTAGCCTCCACTTTCCCTACTGGCCTCATCCCTAGCTACTTCTCTTTTTTGTCCACTCTAGCCCTGGTCAGAAAGTCTGTGTTCCAAGAGACTCACAGACTTAATGAACTTACAGTTGCTGGAGGGAAGGGACAGTTAGGGAGTTTGGGATGGTCATGTACACACAGCTACATTCAAAGTGGATAAGCAACAAGGACCTGACGTATGGCACGTGGAACTCTGCTCAGTGTTATGTGGCAGCCTGGATGGAGGGGGTTTGGGGGAGAATGGATACACATATATGTATGGCTGAGTCCCTTCCCTGTTCACTGGAAACTACCGCAACATTGTTAATCAGCTGTAGTCCAGCACAAAATAAAAAGTTTAAAGTCTGAAAAACAGAAACAAACAAAAAGCCTGTGTCCCTTCCTATGTGGCTCTCCTACATCTTTGCCCGAGTAAGTTGCTTGCTCTTCTCCAAGCGCCCACTCATCGGCTCTCTGCCTGTGGAAACTCTGCTCATCTCACCTGAACAGGTAAGTCATGTAAGAGTTACAGTCGGGAGGGATAGGGAAACACAGTCATCAGAGAAATGGAAATTAAAATTTATTACAAGACATCATGGCACGGCTATGACGTTAGCAGATTACAAAGAAAAAAAAATCCTCAAAAAACAAAGATCANTGGTGTGCTGCGATTCATGGGGTCGCAAAGAGTCGGACACGACTGAGTGACTGAACTGAACTAAACTGAAGGTTCCTGGAGAGTGTTTACTGTTTCTATCATTGGGGGAGGAAAAGTTAAACATCTTCTTCAGAGAGGTTTAAAAGAGACTGTAGTGTACAAGTTCAATTTATATTTCTCTCATTTTGTTATATTAAGATATGCATTTCATAGAAGGGAAAACACAAAGAATGGTAATAAATTTAATTCCACTTATTTAATGACTATCTATCTATCATTTACAGATACTGAATAGTTGCTATGGGGAAGAAAGTAAATGAATTAGATGTGATTCCTGCCCTTGAGGAGGTCCCATTCTAGTAGGAATAGTTACAACAAAAGAAGATAGAAACACAAAATGCGAATTACTCAGATGCTGCAGATGACAGGCATTTAGCCCAGCTGGGATTTTATAGAGGCTTCCTGTGGGAGTTTGTGCCTGAACCGGGTCTTAAATGATGAGTAAGAGCAGGTGAAGAAAGATGAGGTGGTCCTGCTAGGACTTCAATCAAAGCACAAAGCCACAAAACAGGAGAACATGTGTGAGTGCAGGAAATGGGAGCAATTTTGCCATTAACAGAGTATAAATTGCAAAAAGAAGAGAAAGGGGGAAATCAGCAGGGGCCAACCAAAGAAGTGTCTATATAGCCATGCTTGTAACTCTAATATAGGTGATGAAAAGACACAGAAGACATCCAAGAGGAGAAAGCCATTGAGAAAATATTTTCTTTTTAGATAAATGAGCCTGGTTGCTGTGTGAAAACTGTAATGACTAGCAATAAGCCTGAAGGTAAGAAGGCCAAGTAGGTTTCTCTCATAACAGTCTAAGAGCAGAGGTGACAAGGCCTCTAATCATGGCAGTAGATTATGCAAAGGAGAGAGAAATCAAATAGAAATATGAAGGAAGCATGCTAGTACTGATGAAATATTTGATAGAGAGGATGGCAAAATGGAATTTTAAATTTCTTGTGCTGCTATTATAGGACTGTAAATGTTGTACACAATGGAATTATTTACAATAATTCTCATGCTTTTGGCAAGGATGAATAGTTATTAATTGAAATCAGCAAGAAAAGAAGGTGAGCAGATATGTTTGAGCAAAGAGAACAAAGTTCAATTGTGAACTTACTGGTTTTAATTGAAGATTACTAAGTATATATTTTAGGTTCATATAAGCAGTTTAGTAAATTAGCTGAAAGCCCAAATGTCAAAGATTGGAGTCTATCTAGGGATTAGGGTCAATACAGAGAGAAAAAGTGGACTGAGGACAGAACTCTGGATTACCTTAAGGAACAGGCACAAGAGGGGAGCCCCGATCAGGGGATATGACAACTAAGCATGGAAGGATAGGAAAAGCAACATCATGGATATCTAGGCAGAAACTTAAGTAAGTCAGCCAAATGTAGGAGAGGGATGTGGAAGCTGTTCTATGCAAATTCTATTTGAAAAGGTGGTTTGAAAATCATTTTTAGTCCCTACAAGAACTGAATCAGAGGTGGGAACAGAAGCCGGATGGCTGCGGGTTTTATGAAAATCAACTACAAGAGAATTAATAGTTACCTGATTTTGGTTAATCAGCTTTCTCCCTTTCTCAAATATGAAATGACACAAAAATTATTTACCTTCCTAGTATCTTGAATTCACAATGAGATTTGAAACATCTACTCTGAAAATGGAAACAATTTAAAACACATAACAGTTTTCATTTATCAATACTGCCCTGGGGAATTTGATTTTCTTTTTTCNATGCACTTCCGATGTAATGGGTAAGTCTATTGCTGGTGATGGTATAAATGGGGCCAACCTTTTTGGGGGAAACAATGGAGGAATATATTTCTAGGGGAATAGAAATATTCAATGCCTGTTGACTCCCATCAATCCTACTTTGCAGAGCTAAGTGAAAGAAAATGACACTGGGCTTCCTTCGGGCCTCAGTGGTAAAGAATCTACCTGTCAGTTCAGGAGACACAGGTTTGGCCCCTGGTCTGGGAAGACCCCACATGCTACAGAGCAACTAAGCCCCTGTACCACAGCTACTGAGTCTATGCTCTAGAGCCCAGAAGCCATAAATACCGAGCCCACGTACTGCAGCTACTGAAGCCCACATGCCCTAGAGCCTGTGCTGGGCAACAAGAGAAGGCACCATGAGGAGAAGCCCGCACACCACAGCTGAAGAGTAGCCTCTGACTGCCGCAACTAGAGAAAACCCCGCACAGCCGCAAAGACCTGGTATAGCCAAATAATTATTAATATTAAAAAAGAAAACAATACTAAAGAATAAAAAAGCTACATGCATAATAAAAGCACCCCTTACTTGTGGCTCAGCTGGTAAAGAATCCTCCTGCAATACAGGAGACCTGAGTTCGATCCCTGGGTTGGGAAGATCCCCTGGAGAAGGGAAAGACTACCCACTCCAGTATTCTGGCCTGGAGAATTCCATGGACTGTTTGGTCCATGGGGTTGCAAAGAGTCGGACAGGACTGAGCAACTTTCACTTTCATACTTATATCATAATCGCTAACTACAAAGAAATGGGAGAAACAGCCCAACTATCCCACACGAGGGGCCTATAAAGGAAATTACTTTCACCATCAGATGGAAAATACGATGAAAACTATTAGCAAAAGGAAATGCTTATCACATAATGTTTATGAGAGCATAAAGATACTATAAAAATCACATATACATATGAATAAAGATGTGCAAAGGAACACAGAGAAAGGAAAATACTTCTTAGGGTACTATTTTTATTAGAATGTTGTTGATATAATAAAAATCTACCAAAAAAAATGCTACCCTCCCTTCACAGTCCCTGATTCACCTTGTCCCTGCTTGGTTTGTGATCCTTATTACATTGTGGCCTGAATGTAATTATTACAATATACTAGTTTTGGACCATAAACTCTTCAAGGACAGGGACTGTGTTTTACTTTTTTGTCTCAACTGAGCACTTGTATCTGCCTAGCACATAATAAATGTTCAATAAATATTAAGTGAATTCAACCACTGCTAAAGACTATCTTTGCTTCAAAATAAAACTCAGCAGATTATTCCCTTCACTCTCTTGTCTCCTGCCAAAAAGCACTCAAATGAATGAATATCTATATTCCTTTTAAAGGCTTCTTGGGAAGGAAAATGCATATCTGAAAAAGTTAGCATTTTATATCTGGAGTGAAACACAGATGCAGCAACACAGGCAACACTTGGAAATCTACTGAGCCTCTTAAGGCAGGATGTCTAAAAACTGAAGCCATACTGAGGTTTGCCACTTGGGGACAGGTGGATCCCGGCCAGAAGGAGAGCTATTCACCAGTCCCCCTGGGAGTCCCGGAGCTGCTATGTTTGAATCAAGGCCTGTCTCATATGAGCTTCAATGTTAGGACCAGCCAGGAGACAGGAGATGGGACTAACTAGCAGGAGCTTAACCCTCCCAAAGGGGTAACGGGAATTTACTGAGGAGTTTTTAAGTACCCAGGTTTTACTGATTGCTAGGCATGCTGTGTACACGTCCTTAGGCTCCCATTTTACAGATAAAAACTTGAAGTTCAGAGATATAATATGACTCATCCAAGGTCAAAGAGCTAGTAAGGCCAAGACTCCAAAGCAGCCACAGGCTCTTAATCTTCCCTACCCAGAATGCTTTGTAACACATCATTAACAGCCCCATTTTGGCTGTTTGTCCAGGTTGGTTAAGTCACAGGGTTTTTCTTTCCCCCGTTTCTCATTTTTTAGAAGGCCAGTTAACATTTTCCCAGGACTGTGGTGAAGAGGAAGTGGGTAAGTTCTTGCACGTACAGATAACTCCCACAGCCTTCAAATCAGACTATTTTCACCTGGCTTATGTTTTTCTCTTGTTTTCAGCCTGGCTCAAGGAGCCCTTGATTTTATTCTATGCTCTTTGTTTTTTGCTTTAAAGACTTTTAAAGTCTTTATTGAATTTGTTACAATATTGCTTCTGTCATATGTTTCGGTTTTTTCACCCTGAGGCATGTGGGATCTCAGCTCCCTGACCAAGGAACGGAGATGTGAAGCCGCACCTCCTTGGAAGGTGAAGTCGTAATTACTAGACCACCAAGGAAGTCCCAACTGCATGCTCTTTGAATCGCTGGGGTCCATCAGTCATTTTCTGCTCAAGAGAATCACATATTCTCTCTTATCAGTGACTTTCCTGATGCCTGAGTGTATAAATCATTTTTAGACACGTTTATCTGACTACAGTCTCCCATATTAAGCCTAGGTTTTAGGGCATAAAACAGCAGTTGTTCCAGAACAGCGTCTTCCAAAATTATATGAATTTTTTCTTGGAAGTAAAGCTTTTATACAAATTGCACTTTTTTAGCATTTAATATTCTCCTACTCTGTGTTCCCTTTCCTCTTTTTCTTCCATGCATTTGTGGTGCAAAACTGACATTTTCAGTCTCTCTTAAGGCAAATAACAACATCTGGTCAATACCCAGCTTCACTTAGGCAGGGGCAGGATCCCCTCTACTTGCTCTTCTGTGGCGGCTGCTTCAAGTTGTACTCATTTCTATTCCTCTTAGTTTTATTTTGTGCCCTTCAAATTATCTTCCTAAAACACAATATTCCATATCAACTAAAAATTGATTTAGAAATAGATGGTACCTAATAAGTCCCAAACTACAAAAATCCCACCCATTCTTAATTGTCTGGGGCTTACACAGTTATACATTAAGTGGTAACAGATGTTCCCTGCTGGAAACAGTTTTCAGATCTGTGTTTCATCATTCCCTCCAAAGATAGTCAGTTTCACTTCTTTCATTCTTGCATTAAAAAAGAACAAATAGAAGGGGAAAAAGTGGAAGCAGTGACAGATTTTATTTTCTTGGTCTCCAAAGTCACTGTGGATGGTGACTGCAACTGTAAAATTAAAAGATGCTCGCTCCTTGGAAGGAAAATTATGACAAACCTACGCAGCATATTAAGAAGCAGAGACATCACTTTGCCAACAAAAGTTCATATAGTCAAAGCTATGGTTTTCCAGTAGTCATGCATGGATGTGAGGGCTGGACCATAAAGAAGGCTGAGGGCTGAAGAATTGATGCTTTTGAATTGTGGTGCTAGAAAAGGTTCCAAGAGTCCCTTGGACAGCAAGGAGATCAAACCAGTTAATCCTAAAGGAAATTAACTCTGAATATTCATCAGAAGGACTGATGCTGAAGCGCCAGTACTTTGACCACCTGATGTGAAGACCTGACTCACTGGTAAAGACCCTGATTCTGGGAAACACTGAAGGCAGGAAGAGAAGGCAGCGACAGAGGATGAGATGGTTAGATGGCATCACTTACTCAACGGACATGAATCTGAGCAAATTCTGGGAGATAGTGAAGGACAGGGAAATCTGGCATGCTGCAGTCCATGGGGTTGAAAAGAGTTGGACATGACTTAGTAACTGAATGACAATAACGAAAGAACATTCTCTAGGTTTAAAAAGAGTGAAAACTTTTGCATTTGGAAGAATAGTTTAGTGATAGATGTTTTAGGCTGTTTTCTAGATTTGCTGTATATTATGTATATTTCCCTATTAAATGAATATTTTAATATATGTGTGCGATGGATGAAACCTGGCTACAGATTCTCTGCAGGTCCTCTCATCAAGAAGTGGAGTCTATTTTCCTACCCTTTGAATCTAGGCTGAACTTGTGACTTGTTTTGACCAATAACAGGCGGCAGAACTGGCCTTCTGTGAGTTTAGGGGCACAGAGCCTAAGAGGCCTTGCAGCTTCTGCCTCTACCACTTGCTGCACTGAGACTATCTTTAGGAAGCCAGGCCATCCTGCAGGAAGATGAGAGCCCACCTGAAGGAGATCCCAGTCCAACCTGCCAGACATGAGTGGGGGCATCCTGGACCTTTCTGCTCGTGAACTCAGGTGAGACCTTCTGCTTGCATGAGCCCAGGTGATACCAGCAGAACCACCGTCTGGCATGTCCACAATAGTGCAAAAAATAAGAAATCATTTTGTTTTAAGCCACTCGGCTTTTGGGATGGTTTGCTAAATAACAATATATAAATGAACAACATGGCATCCTCAAGTCATTGTGAGAGAGAGTGAGTGTTGTGTGTGTGTGTGTGTGTGTGTGTATAAATCCAAGTACGTGCGTTTTAAAGAAAACTAGTTTCTTAGACCTTAGAGGCAAATTACTCCCTTTGGATGTTCCCCATATTCAGGGTACAGATTAGAAATGGGCTTTTCATTCAACATCCATTTGTGGGATATATAAAAAAAAAACCTTTCAACAAAGTGCATATGGAGGGAACATATTTCAAAATAATAAAGTCCATTATGAAAATCCACAGCCAACATCATACTAAATGGTGAAAAGCTGAAAAATTTCTAAGGTCAGGAACAAGGGTGACCACTCTTGCCACTTTCATTCAGCATAGTATTAGAAGTCCTAGGCACAGCAGTCAGAAAAGAAAAAGAAATAAGAGGAATCCAATTGGAAAGGAAGAAGTAAAACTGTCACTGTTTGCAGATGTCATTATATTATACATGGAAAATCCTAAAGATGCACAAAGAACTATTAGAATAAACAAATGCAGTAAAATTATAGGATACAAAATATATAGAATTCTGTTGCATTTCTATACACTAATAACAAACTATCAGAAAAACAAATTAAGAAAACAGTCCCATATACAACTGCATTAAAAAAAATACCTAGAAATAAATCTAACCACTGAGGTAACACCTGTACTTGGAAAGCTATTTGACGTTAATAATGGAAATTGAAGATAACACAAACAAATGGAAAGATACAGTGTGCTCACAGATTGGAAGAATCAGAGGCTAAAAGGATCATATTACCCAAGGCAAAGCTACAGATTCAGTGCAATCCATATAAAAATACCAAATGGTGTTTTTCATAGAACTAAAACAAATAATTCTAAAACTTGTATGGAAACACAAAAGACCCTAAATAGCCAAATTGACCTTCAGAAAAATAAGAGCAAAGCTGAAGATATTATGCTCCCTGATCTCAAAGTATACTACAAAACTACAGTCATCAAGACAGTGTGGTACTAGCACAAACACCAATCCAAGAAACAGAATAGTGAGCCCAGAAATGAAACTACACTTACATGGCCAATTAATCTATGACAAAGGAGGCAAGAATATACAAGGAGGAATATATAGGCTCTTTAATAAATGGTGTTAAGAAAACTGGACCACTACATACAAAAGAATCAAACTGGACTACTCTCTCACACCATTCACAAAAATAAATTCAACATGGATGAAATAAGACCTGAAACCATAAAACTAGAAGAAAACATAAGCAGTAAGCTCTTTGACATTGGTCTTAGTAATATTTTTTGGATCTGCCCCCTTAGGCAAGGGAAACTAAAGCAAAAACAAACAAATTGGATTTCATCAAACTAAAAAACTTTTGCACAGCAAAAGGAAACTATCAACAAACAAAAAGGCAGCCTACTGAATGGGAGAAGATATTTACAAATCATATATCCAATAAGGGGTTAATATCCAAATTATACTAAGAACACATAAAACTCAATATCAAAAAAACAAACAATGCAATTTTTTTAATGGGCAGAGGATCTGAACAGATAGTCCAAAGAAGACATACATATGGCCAACAGGCATATGTAAAGATGCTCAAAATTATAAAACATCAGTTCAGTTCGGATCAGTCACTCAGTCATGCCCAACTCTTTGTGACCCCAAGGACTACAGCATGCCAGGCTTCCCTGTCCATCACCACCTCCCAGACCCTACTCAAACTCATGCCCATTGAGTCAGTGATGCCATCCAACCATCTCATCCTCTGTCATCCCCTTCACCTACCACCCTCAATCTTTCCAGCATCAGGGTCTTTTCAAATGAGTCAGCTCTTCACATCAGGTGGCCAAAGTATTGGAGTTTCAACTTCAGCATCAGTCCTTCCAATGAATATTCAGGACTGATTTCCTTCAGGAATGGTCTGGTTGGATCTCCTTGCAGTCCAAGGGACTTTCAATAGTCTGTCTTCTCCAACATCACAGTTCAAAAGCATCAATTCTTTGGTGCTCAGCTTTCTTTATAGTCCAACTCTCACATCCATACATGACTACTAGAAAAACCAGAGCTTTGACTAGATGGACCTTTGTTGGCAAAGTAATGACTCTGCTTTTTAATATGTTGTCTAGGTTGGTCATAACTTTTCTTCCAAGAAGCAAGCATCTTTTACTTTCATGGCTGCAGTCACCATCTGAGTGATTTTGGAGTCCCCCAAAATAAAGTCTGTCACTGTTCCCATTGTTTCCCCATCTATTTGCCATGAAATGATGGGACCAGATGCTATGATCTTAGCTTTCTGAATGTTGAGCTTTAAGACAACTTTTTCACTCTCCTCTTTCACTTTCATCAAGAGGCTCTTTAGTTCTTTGTTTTCTGCCGTAAGAGTGGTGTCATCTGCGTATCTGAGGTAATTGATATCTCTCCCAGCAATCTTGATTCCAGCTTGTGCTTCATCCATTGCAGCATTTCTCATGAGGTACGCTGCTGCTGCTGCTACTGCTATTGCTAAGTTGCTTCAGTTGTGTCCAACTCTGTGTGACCCCATAGATGGCAGCCCACCAGGCTTCACCATCCCTGGGATTCTCCAGGCAAGAACACTAAGTTAAATAAGCAGGATGACAATGTACAGCCTTGACGTACTCCTTTCCCAACCAGTTCTAACTGTTGCTTCTTGACCTGCATACAGATTTCTCAGGAGGCAGGTCAGGTGGTCTGGTATTCCCATTTCTTGAATTTTCCACAGTTTGCAGTTTGTGGTGATCAACACAGTCAACGGCTTTGGCACAGTCAATAAAGCAGATGTTTTTCTGGAACTCTCTCACTTTTTTGATGATCCAACGGATGTTGGCAATTTGATCTCTGGTTCGTCTGCCTTTTCTAAAACCAGCTTGAACATCTGGATGTTCATGGTTCATGTACTGTTGAAGCCTGGTTTGGAGAATTTTGAGCATTACTTTGCTAGTGTGTGAGATGAGTGCAATTGTGCAATAATCTAAATATTCTTTGGCATTGCCTTTCTTTGGGATTGGAATGAAAACTGACCTTTTCCAGTCCTGTGGCCACTGATGAGTTTTCCAAATTTGCTATTGAGTACAGCATTTTCACAGCATCATCTTTTAGGATTTGAAATAGCTCAACTGGAATTCCATCACCCCCACTCTCTTCATTTGTAGTGATGCTAAGGCCGACTTGATTTCGAATTCCAGGATGTCTGGCTCTAGGNAGTTTTCCAAATTTGCTATTGAGTACAGCATTTTCACAGCATCATCTTTTAGGATTTGAAATAGCTCAACTGGAATTCCATCACCCCCACTCTCTTCATTTGTAGTGATGCTAAGGCCGACTTGATTTCGAATTCCAGGATGTCTGGCTCTAGGTGAGTGATCACACCATTGTGGTTATCTGGGTTATGAAGATCTTTTTATATCATTCTTCTATGTATTGTTGTCATCTCTTAATATCTTCTGCTTCTGTTAGGTCCATACCATTTCTGTCCTTTATTGAGCCCATCTTTGCATGAAATGTTCCCTTGGTATCTCTAATTTTGATGAGATCTCTAGTCTTTCCCATTCTGTTGTTTTCCTCTATTTCTTTGTATTGATCACCGAGGAAGGCTTTCTTATCTCTCCTTGCTATTCTTTAGAACTCTGCATTCAAATGGGTATCTTTCCTTTTCCCCTTTGCCTTTAGCTTCTCTTCTTTTCACAGCTATTTGTAAGGCCTCCTCAGAAAACCATTTTGCCTTTTTGCATTTCTTTTTCTTGGAGATGGTCTTGATCACTGCCTCCTGTACAATGTCACGAACCTCCGTCAATAGTTCTTCAGACACTCTATCAGATCTAGTTCCTCAAATCTATTTCTCACTTCCACTGTATAATCATAAGGGATTTGATTAGGTCATACCTGAATGGTCTAGTGGTTTTCCCCACTTTCTTCAATTTAAGTCTGAATTTGGTAATAAGGAGTTCATGATCTGAGCCACAGTCAGCTCCCGGTCTTGTTTTTGATGACTGTATAGAGCTTCTCCATCTTTGGCTGCAAAGAATATAATCAATCTGATTTTGGTATTGACCATCTGGTGATGTCCATGTGTAGAGTTTTCTCTTGTGTTGTTGGAAGAGGGTGTTTGCTATGACCAGTGTGTTCTCTTGGCAAAACTCTATTAGCCTTTGCCCTGCTTCATTCTGTACTCCAATATCACATTTGCCTGTTACTCCAGGTATTTATACTTATCATTCATCAGGCAAATGCAAATGAAAACTACAATGAGATAGCATCTCACGCTTGTCAAAATGGCTATCATCAAGAAAACAACAAAAAACAAATGCTGATGAGGGTGCAGAGACAAGGGAACCCTTGTACACTCTTGGTAGAATTGTAAATTTGTGCATCCAGTATGGAAAACAGTATGAAGATTCCTCAAATAATTAAAAAGAGAACTGCTATATGACCCAGAAATTTCACTTCTGGAAAAGAAGACAAAAACACTAATTTGAAAAGATGTTTGTGTGTATGTCACTTAGTCATGTCCAACTCTTTGGGACCCTATGGACTGTAGCACACCAGGCTCCTAGAATTCTCTGGGCAAGAATACTGGAGTGGATTGCCAATTCCTACTCTACAAGATCTTTCTGACTAGGGATTGAACCCAGGTCTCCTGCATTTCAGGCAGATTCTTTACCACCTGAGCTACAGAGAAGTCTCAACATTCATTGCAGTATTATTTTAAAAGCCAAGATATGGAAGCAACTTAAGGGTAAATCCATAGATGAATGGATCAAGATATTGTGTGTATGTGTGTGTGTATTCACACACACACACACACACATATCACACACAGTGGAACATTAATTATTCCAGTGTAATTATCAGCTATTGAAAAAAAGGACTCTTGCCATCTGCAACAACAGTGAATGAATTTAGAGTGTATAAGTGAAATGGCAGAGAAAGACAAACTCTATGATATCACTTATTACATAGAATCTAAAAAACAAATAAAATGAAGCAAAAACTGACTCATAAACACAGAAAACAAACAGGCAGCTGCCAAAGGGGAAGGATGGTGAGGGGTGGGTGAAACAGGTGAAGGAATTAAGAGGTATATATATGCAGTTATACGATAAATAAGCCATGGGCATGTAATACATGGCATAAGGAATATGGTCAATAATACTATAGTAACTTTGCATAGGGATGGTTACTAGACTTGTGATGGTGATTATTTCATAATGTATGTAAATATCAAATCACTATATTATACACCTGAAATGATCATAATATTGTATGTCAGCTAGTTTTCAATTAGAATGTAAAAAAATTTAAATAATAAAAAAGTTATCTCTAGCCCATGGGGGAAAAAAGAAATGGGCTTTTTAAAGGGGTAAATAGTAGACAGTCTAGGAATTTGCAAAATTATTATTAGCCAGAAAGTATTAGGCAAATGAAACAAATATATATAAAAAATATATGCTGTCTCTTCAATTATCTGGGATTCTCTGGTGGCTCAGACAGTAAACTGTCTCCCTGCAATGTGGGAGGCCAGGGTTCGATCCCTGAGTCAGGAAGATTCGCTGGAGAAGGAAATGGCAACCCACTCCAGTACTTGCCTAGAAAGTTCCATGGATGGAAGAGCCTGGTGGAGTCCATGGGGTCACAAAGACTCAGACATGACTGAGTGACTTCACTTTCTTTTCTTTTCTTTCTTTCTTTCAACTACTTAAACGTTGTGTGAAAAGCACGCATTTAAAAGCACCTTCTCTTGTTGTTAAAGCATTTTTATTATGAAATATTTCCAGTCTACACAAAGGATAAAAAATAAATATCGAGATTATTACAGATAAAATGAAAGCCCCTCCTCAATAGCATTCTCCTCCCTTTGCCTCCAGATGGAGTCATTGTTGCTAATTGGTGTTTATCATGTCCATATCTGTCCGCATATAATATACAGCTCTGCACTTTTACAATTTTATGTAAAGTGAATCATCCATATGCAACTCCAACTTGCTTTTTATCTTCAGGGTCAGGTTTTTGAGGTTTATCTATGTTGGCTCAGGTGGTAACCCACTGGATTCTATTCTTAGAAAAGTAAGATACAAGTCCTTATAACAGACTCATTTTGCTGTACAGCAGAAACTAACAAACACAACATTGTAAATCAACAATACTCCAAGTCAAGAATTAGTAAAATAAATAAAAATGTAAAAACCATTCTTGGCTGGCTGACTGTAAAAATTAAAGGCAGCTGGAGAAATTTGGCCCACAAGCCACAGTTTGCTGAACTGTGTTCTAATGAATCACAAAACTGAGCTTGATGACATACTTTTAAGTTTCACTTCTGTTAAATATGTTCAACATACTAAAAACTCTAGACTTGTTTTTGGATCCTGAGGTTAGGTATGTCTACCTGGATATCAAAACAGAGACGTGTATTTGTAAGACAATAAAAATAATAATAGAGGGGGGAGATACAGCTGTCCCTCAGGATTCATGAGGCATTGGTTCCAGGACCTTTTGTGGACACCGGAATCCACAGATGCTCAGGTCCCTTATATAAAATGTGGAATGTTTCCATATAACCTTCTCGTGTCCTCCCGTATACTTCAAATCACCTCTAGATTAATTACAATACCTGATACAATGTAAATGCTATGTAAACAGTTGTGGCACACAGCAGATTCTTGTTTTGCTTTTTGGAACTTTTTTTCCAAATATTTTCAATCCAAGATTGGTTGAATCCCTGGATGTGGAACCTGTGGATATGGTGGCCAACTGTACTCACTTTATGAGAGAACAGGGGTTGGGACACCTGAGGGGACAATGGAACATTCCGTCCATTTCACACCCACTCAGGGCACCCACACAGTCACTGTTCCGTTCACCTTTCCCTCTAACTGTCTATGTCTGTCTCTCCCTCTTTCCATCCTTCCAGTGTAAGTATGGCAAATGAGTGTACATGAGATGATTCTGCTGTAATGCAACGTCTAAGATTCAAAGCAAAGGCTGGCTCTATGTCCTCTATCTATCTCTGAGTTCTCCAACAGAAATGTAATGTGAGCCCAAGTGTCATTTTAAATGTTCTGGCAGGGGCTTCCCTGGTGGCTCAGTTTTAAAGAATCCACCTGCCAATGCAGGAGACACAGGTTTGATCCCTGATCAGCAAGATCCCACATGCCGTGAAGCAACCAAGCCTGTGTGCCTCAACTATTGAGCCTGTTCTCTAGAGCCTGGGAGCAGCACCTGTTGAAGCCCAACACACCTAGAGCCCTGCTCTGCAGCAAGAGAAGCCACTGCAGTGAGGATCGCACACTCATCTAGAGAGCAGCCCCTGCTCACTGCAACTGGAGGAAAGCCCGGGCGGCAAAGAAGAGCCAGCACAGCCAAAAATAAACCAATGTCCCGGCAGCCACATTTTAAAAGGTAAAGAGAAAAAGGCACTTTCAATAACATAACCTCCTATGTCTAAAACCTCATACATCCAAAATATGATCATTTCAATATGATCCATGAAACAGTTCATAATTTTTCACACCAAGTATTCAAAATCTGATATGCATTTCACAGCTAGAGCACATGCTAATCTGTGCTACCCACATTTCAAGAGCTCAGTAGCCACCTGTGGGTGGGAGCTATTGTATTAGCACCAGTGTACCTTCAAAATCTGTGGGAATACACACCGAGAAATCCTTCACTACAAACAAAGCTGGTGGAGGTGATAGAATTCCAGTGGAGCTGTTTCAAATCCTGAAAGATGATGCTGTGAAAGTGCTGCACTCAATATGCCAGCAAATTTGGAAAACTCAGCAGTGGCCACAGGACTGGAAAATGTCAGTTTTCATTCCAATCCCAAAGAAAGGCAATGCCAAAAATGCTCAAACTCAAAAATGCTCACACAATTACACTCATCTCACACGCTAGTAAAGTAATACTCAAAATTCTCCAAGCCAGGCTTCAGCAATACGTGAACCGTGAACTTCCTGATGTTCAAGCTGGNGGCCTGGCGTGCTGCGATTCATGGGGTTGCAAAGAGTCGGACACGACTGACCAACTGAACTGAACTGAACCATGTCATCCTGTGCTGCCCTCTTCTCCTTTTGCCTTCAGTCTTTCCCGGCATCAGGGTCTTTGATTACTAGATGGATTAATGGATGGGGGATAGCTGTGATGTGTGGTAGCACTGAGAGCAGCGCTCCTTGAGACAGAGTGCAGAGCAGGGTGCCTTTCTTTCCTGCCATTAAGGACTTGGGGTGGTCCCGTGTGACTGTCACCCTGCCTTGACCTTCAGTCCCACTCACCGATGGGCTGTCCGGTCCAGGGTGTGGCCAGCTCCAGCCCTCCGGGGTTGGGTGGGGGGGGGCTGTCTAGCGCACAGGTGGCCTCCCAGGCGACACCATGGGCAGGCAGACCCCTCCCCACCACTGCTCAGAGCCCCTCATTCACTCTCTTTCTGGCTGAACTTGGGTCTGGATGAGAGCTCAGCTCCTGACGTCAGCCCTCCTGGTTCCAACTTGGGACCCATCACATGCTGTCACCCCAGGCAGGTGGCTCAGCTTCCTGGGACTTAAGCGTCCACCTCTGCCAGCCAAAGATGGGGCTGAACGTCCCCAGGGGTCGTCGGGGGATGAAACAAGCTCCTTGGCCCAGAGCAGGAGCTCCGAATGTGGCAACTATTAACTTCTGGAGGGGCTGAAGGAAAAGCCACCTGAGGAAGCTGGCTTGTCTAGGGTGGGGTCCCCCGAGAAGCCATTCTGCAGAGGATGCTGAGGGGCCAGCTCTCCTTATCTCAGGCTGTGGGGCTGCACGGAAGGAGAGGACTGCCCTTCCGTTCCTCCCCAGGGGTGGGGCGGNGTCCCTTGGACTGCAAGGAGATCCAACCAGTCCATTCTGAAGGAGATCAGCCCTGGGATTTCTTTGGAAGGAATGATGCTAAAGCTGAAACTCCAGTACTTTGGCCACCTCATGCGAAGAGTTGACTCCTTGGAAAAGACTCTGATGCTGGGAGGGATTGGGAGCAGGAGGAGAAGGGGATGACCGAGGATGAGATGGCTGGATGTTATCACTGACTTGATGGGCATGAGTCTGAGTGAACTCCAGGAGTTGGTGATGGACAGGGAGGCCTGGCGTGCTGTGATTCATGGGGTCGCAAAGAGTGGGACACGACTGAGCGACTGAGCTGAACTGAATCCTTGGTGTGTGGGTCTTCCTATCAGTGAGTGCACACTGTGAAGTTAAGTTTGTATCTTTCATGAGACTAGAGGAAGAGTCTGCAGGGCTGCTGGAATGGCGCAACAGAGGCAGCCCCAACTTGGCTGGGGAGCCTGGTGGGAAGCTCCGGCCCTATAAACCCCTGATGTAACCTTAGGAAACTCACTTTACTTCATGACCTTTTGGGGCATCAGTTTTCCTCTCTCTAAAATGCAAAAGTAGACTAGAAATCCTTTGTAGCACTGAGGATCCTGAGCTTTCTATTTCCCATGGCCAGTGTTCCTTGGAGTAAGGACAGTGTTGGTCCTCTGCTGAAAGGATGGGCTGCTGTCTGTATTCCTAACATACAGGACCAGAGAGCCTTTCATTAGAAACTGACTCCTGCATGTCCCATAGAGTTAGAACTTAAGCCTTTGCTCTTTTAAGGGAACCACGATTCCTCCTGAGGCCAGGCTGGCACCATAGCAGTCCACAGTCAGAGAGAACCACAAACCAATTCCCTGGGTGGCATGGTCTGGGCGACGCTTTATTTAGGTGAATGCACACAGAGATGCTACAGTTCAGTCTGGGCATATGATTACATGGTCTGGATGCCGTGTGGTCTTAGGGCAAGTCAACAACACTGACTGGGAATCCCAGCTCGCACGAAATCTACTGTGCCCTGTCTCAGTTTCCCTTTTTCTCTAATTGGCAGCACAGCTGTCACATATCTTATGGGTATGACAGTTCTATCCAGATTCTCAAACCTCTTTTTAAAGAACCCCAAGTCTCTACTGTAAATGCCACAGAAATCCAAGTTTCTAAGTACATTCAGGCTGAAACCAGTTTTGAAGTCATGCAAGATCTCAGGTTTCACCTCTTTTTCTTCCTTGAAGATCCAGTGATACGGAGAAGGTCAAGTAACCATGATTATTAGCCCGAGAGGGCCAAGGAAAAGGAAGAGAAAGGGTAACTTGCATTTTATTCATCAAGGTCTTACTGAAAAAGAAGTGGATGAGTAGACGCCAGGAAGGAAGCTTGTTGGCTGTTAGTGTTTTCCATCCCTTTGGAGTTGGGCACCAAAGGGCTAGGCTCCCAATGATGGGTAGGAAGAAAAAGGAAGGCTTTTTGAGATTTTTTTAAAAGTGTGGACCACTTTTAAAGTCTTTATTGAATTTTGTTACAATATTGCTTCTGTGTTTTGGGTTTGGCCCTGAGGCATCTGGGACTTCTCAGATGGTACTAGTGGTAAAGAATCCACCTGCCAATGCAGGAGACATGAGTTCCGTCCCTGGGTTGGGAAGATCCCCTGGAGGAGGAAATGGCAACCCACTCCCGTGTTCTTGCCTGGAGAATCCCAGGGGTGGGGGAGCCTAGCAGGCTACAGTCCGCAGAGAGTTGGACACAACTGAAGTGACGTAGCATGCATGCACGAGGCATCGGGCTCTTCGCTCCCCAGCCAGGTATCTCACCCACACCCACTGCACCGGAAGGTGAATTCTTGTCCAATGGACCGCCAAGGAAGCCCCAGGAAGGCTCTCTTTTTAATATCAATTTCTATCAGCAGTCAGGAGGGGAATTTTTCAGGGCATTCTGATTCTTGGCAAATTATCACTGGATATAAGTCTAAATTTAATGCAGTCCTATGCCCCCTACATTATCTTTTTAAAGAGACCATCACCACCCAAAGCCCTGAGGCTCATGCAAAAGCTACCTTTTCTGAGGGCTCATTTTCGTGGGCCATTTTGGTTTGATCCTCTTGATGTGACATTTTCAGATAGTATTTTTAATTTCAAAGGTAATGTAGAATTCAATTCAATAAGTCTTGAACACACACAAAAATCGGGAAAAACTCAAATACTATAAAAGGGTATACAAGAAGTAAATTTCATTCCATCCCAACCAATGCCAATCTGTAACTAGTTTCCTGTGTATTATTTTAAAGCCATTCTATACACAAAATGTGTATTTTTTTCAGGCATTGAAAGTTGTATTTTTTTACTTTTAAAAATACTTAAACTCAAGACAGAAAGGTGGAATCCTGTGGATTAAAAAAAGAAGAAAAAGAGGTCTGAGGTATAATTGTTTTAAATGCTGTGTTGATGTGTTGAGTTTAAAAATATTTTGATGTGTCCCAACGCAGGGAAAACATGATGCTATGAATCATTCACTGCCCTGAGTGAACTGTCCAATATGATTATATATTCTTTTACTTGGCAAGGTCACCTTGACAAGTTTATATAACAACATACAGAAAACAAAAGTCACCAAATAAAGTGGAGTGAGCAGGGTGGGAAAGAGGAACAGAATACAGACTATTCAAGAACCACGTACATAAGAGGGGCCGAGAAGGGAAAGAGGTGAGAGACTGGAGACATAGGTCAGCCAAACACTGGGCCAGGACCTTCCTAGAGGATCTTCTGCAACAGTGATCACGTTCTGCAACATCCTAGAGGGCAGCCACTGGTGCTACTGAGCACTTGAAGGGTGACTAATGTGACCGAGGGATTGGATTGTTCATTTGAGTTTATATAGCCACATGGCTTAGTCATCCCCAGCAAAGACTGTGCACCATCCTTAGGAGGCATCAATGAACACAGAGAGAAGGGAATAAAAAGAGGTGAGAAAATAAAGGAGGGGAAAGTCAAAGCAGATGAGGAAAGAAGGAAGGCAAGGGACAAGAAGAAAGAAGCTGTTGGGTCTTGCCAGAAGGGAAGAGAATAAAAGGACAAGCAGAAGCGGGAGGAGAAGCTGGAAAAAGAGTAAGATGCGATGGAAAGGTAGACAGTTGAGAACAGTCTTAAGAGACAGTGAGTAACTGTGCTACCAGAAGCGCCCACACCACCGGCATTTATTCTGAGGTCTCGGCAACAGCACCACTGGAACAGACTCTGGGGCGTTAAATTCCGGGACAGCATCCTACCTGCGCTGACCCTGGGAGGCCTAGGGGCCTCAACTCCCTAGTCTGCGCAGGGAGCAGCGGTCCAATACCTTCACTGGTGAAATAAAATACTTCACTTCAAGGAAAACCCACAGTTTTGATACACCACTAGGTGTCGCCATTAACCAAAATGAGTTTTAATTTTTTTGACCTGCAAAATTTGGTGAAAGTTTTATCTTTGAATCTGTATCTGACCTATACAGTGTATTTGACTCTTTCTGAATTCTGTCACACAAAAAGCAAAACAGTTTGTGCTCTGGGAGTCCACTAAAGAGGGATACTCATTCTAATTTGGTTTGTTTTTCTTTCCAGTGAAAGCTCTCCTAAATGCCACAAACATGGTATGTATGCACACACACACGCTCAGTCACTTGCTTGCTCGTTCATTCATTCAGCATTTACTGGGTGCCAAGAAGCGGTCTCATGTACAGCCACATAAGTTGTGCACTGCACAATTTGAGGCGGAGGGGCGGGGTGGGGGGGTAC
>SJYV01021474.1:589343-674757 GCA_006410875.1 Neotragus pygmaeus | reverse complement strand
GGCGGAGGGGCGGGGTGGGGGGGTACTGTGCACATAGACCTCAATGTGAATGCCTGAAGTTGTTCGGACAGGAGGCTCTGCGAGATATTGGTTTAGGCTTGGGAACAAAACAATGGCCCCTGCTTTTTGGTCTCTTCCTGTTTTCTCTCTTAGGAAAGAATCTTAGTCTAAAATCTTTGTAACTAGAAATATCTGTGCCCTATAAACATTTTGAGAGTTAAACATACCACACAGAGGTTTATCCAGCCTCATAAACACTAAACTTTCACTCCTTTTCAGAAACGCTATACCCCTCACTGAGCATATTTTACAACTAAAGGAATGTACTGAGAAAAATCAAAGCATGGCCTTCAATCTTGAGAAATTCAAGAAGAGGCTTCATCATACCTAAGATACAAATAATATTCTTAAGATCTGCATATCTCAGCTTGACCTTTGACTAGAAGAGGAGTAGCAGCAACTGAATGTGAACCTAAGCACCAAGACGTCGAGATCTAATCTGATTAGGCTTTCTTGGGAAATGTACCATTTAATTTTGCTGTGTCACAAACCACCTGGAACCTAAGCAGCTTAAAATAGCAAACATATTATTTCTCATTAATCCATAAGTCATTTGAACAGTAATCTGATCTAGGCTGGTGTGGTGGATCTCTGAGGTCTGAAGGCGGCTCATCCAGAGCTGGCTGGTCTATTCACATACCTGGAGATTAATAGGCTGGCTGGCCAAGGGGAACTCAGCTGGGATGACATCTCTGCCCTACGTGATCTCTCCTCCTCCAGCTTCACATGGTGGTCTCACCATGAAGGTCTCAGGGTACCAAAGAGCAGGAAGAGAAGGCAAGCTTCAATATGTAAGCACTTAACTTTTAAAATGAATTAATTCTTTCTGGCTGTGCTGGGTCTCTGTTGCTGTGCTCAGGCTTCCTCTAGTCGTGGCAAGTGGGGCATACGCTTTGTTGTGGTGTGCAGACTTACTGCAGTGGGTTCTCCTGTTATGGAGCATAGGCTCTGGGGCACACGGGCTTCAGAAGTTGCAGCTCTGGGCTCAGTTCAGAAGTCGTGGCGCACAGGCTTAGTTGCTCCACAGCATGTGGTATCTCAGTTCTTTGACCAGAGATCGAACCTGTGTCCCCTGAATTGGCGCTGGATTCTTAACCACTGGACCACCAGAGAAATCCCTGTGAGCACTTAAAATTTTCTGCTTGTGACATATTTGCTCTTGTTTTATTGGCCAAAGCAAGTTACATGGCCAAGCCTGAGTCAATGGGAAAGGTGTGATTCAATGGTTGGATCCAAGGAGGTATGAACAAACTGACAGCCATTGTTCCAACAATCTACTGAAGAAAATCAACTTAATTTCTCTTTATCTCAGTTTACACTAAAATGATAATAATACTTTCTTTACCCGTTGTCCAGGAATGCAAAAGGGACAAACACACAAAAGAAGCAGCTATATATTATTCAAAACAGGAACAACATAAACATTCATTTTACTTCAGTCTCTTCATTTACCTTTTTCATGTCTCCTCCATAAAATGACTAATCTTTCCCCCTTATTGGAAACTCCTATTGAAAGGAAAGGTACTATTTTCAAAGTAAATTTCCAATTATCTCATAATCTTTACCTGTAAATAGGTACGTTTCAAGGGCTGTGTGTAAAGATACCTACCTCATGGTGTAAGTAGGAGTAGTATTCAGGAACACAGACCCAGGAACGCCAGTCTGCATGTTAACTTCCACAACTGCCCCTCTGTGTTTTAGACTTCACAGGTACATTTCATTCTGAATAGCCGCTCAGCACTGCACAGGTTGAACACTCGTTAGTACAGCACTCAGACAATTTATCAGATAGTATAGAGAATGACTAGGAGTTTACAGTGTCGCTTCTTCCTATTTGCATGTGGCTGTTACTCAAGGGAACGACACCTCTGCAAATTCACATTCACTCCTACTGGCGCCAAGATTGGGCGAGAGCATTTCTTCACCCTGACAAATGACTCCTTTTTCATGTAATTTGTAACCTCTAGAATCTAATTTGATGAATAAAAATTTATGGAACGTCTGCTATGTATTAAGAACTGCTACAGAGACTGAGAAGAACAAAACAGAGTCCTGGTCCTTCTGGAGGTCACATCTAATGGAACATTAGATAATGAACAAAAAACTATACGGCACATCAGACGGAGAAGCGCCATGGAGGGTACTGGGGCAGAAATGACACACCGCCATGCGATGAACCTGAGAAGACTTCATAAGAATGATGAGCTGTTCTGAGCCGTGATGAATGAGTAGGATTTCTCAACATGGAGAAAGGATAAGAGTACTCTATGTATGGTCACCATATGGTAAACAGATTAGGTTTAAAGTACACATGTTCAGGGAAAGGAAATCATCCCGAGTGGTTTGAGTGTGGGATAAGTTGTGGTAAGTGGAAAAGGAGGCAAGACCAGCATGTCAGGACCTCTGAATGCTCTTGTTAAAGACCTTACAATGAGGGTCTTCAATGGCCTATGATTAAAGCATTCTCATGATCATAGTTATTTGAGAAATATTACTCTGGCTTCTGGATTCTGACAAAATGGCAATCCACTTTAGGCTACCGGCTATTTCCCTCAACCCAGCTTTGGGAGTGCCTCAGAAATGGGGCAGTTGTTGGATCTGAGCATCTAATTAATAATTGTGAGAAGCCTCTAGAAGGACAGAAATAGTTGGGTTCCAAGCTATGTGTGTCTGTGACTGCAGTTTACAGAAGAAGAGGAAAGATGCCACAGGTGGGAAAGTTTTCATCTTGGGATCTTTTTTTCCCTCAGTATTTTCATGGACAGATTGTTGTTTAGTCCAACTCCACTACATGTTTACCCCAACTCTACTATAAGACAAAGCAAAACAGAATCGTTAGTCCTGCACCACAGAAGAAGGAGTTTGTGGCTAAAAAGCTGGCTTAAAACTTAACATTCAAAAAAAGAAAATCATGGCATCTGGTCCCATCCCTTCATTGCCAATAGATGGAGGAACAATGGAAACAGTGACAGACTTTATTTTGGAGGGCTCCAAAATCACTGCAGATGGTAACTGCTGCCATGAAATTAAAAGATGCTTGCTCCTTGGAGGAAAAGCTATGACCAACCTAGACAGCATATTAAAAAGCAGAGACATTACTTTGTCAACAAAGGTCAGCCTAGTCAAAGCTATGGTTTTTCCAGTAGTTAGGTATGGATGTGAGAGTTAGGCAGTAAAGAATGCTGAGTACCAAAGAATGGATGCTTTTGAACTGTGGTGTTCAAGAAGACTCTTAAGAGTCTCTTGGACTGCAAGGAGATCCAACCAGTCCATCCTAAAAGAAATCAGTTCTGACTAGTCATTGGAAGGACTGATGCTGAAGCTGGAATTCCAACATTTTGGCCACCTGATGCAAAGAACTGACTCATTTGAAAAGACTCTGATGCTAGGAAAGATTGAAGACAGGAGGAGAAGGGGATGACAGGATGAGATGGTTGGATGGCATCACTGTTCAATGGACATAAGTTTGAGCAAGCTCCAGGAGATGATAAAGGACAGGGAAGCCTGGCTTGCTGCAGTCCATGGGGTCACAAAGAGTCAGACATGACTGTGAAACTGAACTGAACTGAACCCATGGGGTCAGGAAGGAGATAACAGGTACAGACAGGCCCAAGTTCCCTCTAAGAACTGGAGCTGCCAGAACATAATAGAGTACTAAAAGTCTTGACCAGTGTGATATGACCTGAAGACGCAGTAATAGGTGTAAGGATTTAAAAGGAAGTGACAAAGGTATGCTTGTTTTACATGGATTATCTACATGGAAAACCTCATAGAATTAATAGAAAAACTTTTAGAACTACTACTTATTGTCTGTGAGGATATCAGGAACAAGATCTCCTTACAAAGATCGGTAGCATTCCTCTATGTCAGTAATATTCAACCAGAAAATCTAATAGAAAATAAGACACTTTTTGCAAGAGCAACAGAGCTATTAAGTACCTAAAAATTAGTATATCTGGAAAAAAACATATATCCAGGGAAAACCATACTTTGAAAAGGTACACAGACCCCGGTGTTCATTGCAGCACTATTTACAACAGCCAAGATAGGCAAGCAACCTAAATGTTCATCATGGACGATGGACTTTTGTTCTTGTTCTTGTTCAGTGTCTAAGTAGTGTCCAACTCTTTTTGCAACCCCGAGTACTGTCGCCCACCAGGCTCCTCTGTCCATGGGATTTCCCAGATAAGAATACTGGAATGGGTTGCCATTTCCTTCTCCAGGGGATCTTCCTGACCCAGCAATTGAACCTAGGTCTCCTGCATTGGCAGGCAGATTCTTTACCAGTGAACCACCTAGGAAGCCCACAGTGGAATATTACTCAGCCATAAAGAAGAATGCAATAGTGCCATTTGTAGCAACATGGATGGATCTAGAGATTACTATACTAAGTGAAGTAAGTCAGAGAGCAATAAATTTCATATGATATCACTTATATGCACAATTTTTAAAAATGATACAAATAAACTTCTTTATAAACAAAAACAGACTCATAAATTTAGAAAACAAAATCATGATTACAAAAGGGGAAAGGTGGGGGGAAGGATAAATTAGAAGGTTGGGCTTAACATGTACATACTACTATATATAAAATAATTAACAAGGACCTGCTGTGTAGCACAGGGAACTCTACTCAATACTCTATAATAACCTATATGGGGAAAGAATCTGAAAAAGAATNTCTTTATAAACAAAAACAGACTCATAAATTTAGAAAACAAAATCATGATTACAAAAGGGAAAAGGGGGGGAAGGATAAATTAGAAGGTTGGGCTTAACATGTACATACTACTATATATAACATAATTAACAAGGACCTACTGTGTAGCACAGGGAACTCTACTCAATACTCTATAATAACCTATATGGGGAAAGAATCTGAAAAAGAATAGACGTGTATATGAATGACTAAATCACTTTGCTGTACACCTGAAACTAACACAACATTGTAAATCAACTATACTCCAATATTAAATAAAATATTTTAAAATATAAAGCACTTATTAACATAAAAGCTCAAAATAAATTTTTGGAGAGAAATGTAAAATTATTAAAGTTCATAAGACTTGAATAGACAAAGAGGTATGCCATGGTGGTGAGCAAGACTCCTTAACATGTAAAGATATCAACGCTTCCAAGTTAATCTAGAAATTCAAGGCAGTTTCAATACACTTCCAGCGAATATTCTGAGGGAATAAAAAAAGCATATTCAAAAATGTATATGGAAAAATAAAACCAGAGTCTGCCGTTGAGTTGACTTTGAGAAAAGAATAAAGAGAAAGGACCTGCCCCACGTAACAAAACACTATAATCTCTGAGCTGGTGCTCAGTTGTGTCCAACTCTTTGTGACGCCGTGAACTGTAGCCTGTCAGGCTCCTCTGTCTATGGGATTTCCCAGGCAAGAATACCGGAGTGGGTTGCTATTTCCTCCTCCAGTGGATGTTTCTGACCCAGGGATCAAACTCAAGTACCCTGCATCTCCTGCATTGCAGGCGAACTCTTCACAACTGAGCCCAAGACACCAGAGTACTGCTGCAAAACCGTGCAGATAGACCGAGGGCCAGAGAGTGCTCAGAAGCGCATGCGTGGTGCTCGTGCAGTTGGATGCGAGTGTACCTGACGTGTGGAAAAGAACACACCACGGACCACAGGGGATAGGATACGCTGCTTAGCAGATGGTGCAGGGAAAACTGGTTCAGTTGATGGAGAAAAATTAGCTTGAATTCCTAACACCATAAGCAAAGGTAAGCTTCAGAGACACTGCAGATATGAATGTGAAAAGCAACCCTGCAAAACAATCAAGCAGAAATATTCACAGAATATATCCATGGTCTCAAAAGTGGGGAAGGGTTCTTTAAAAAAGGGGGGGCCTAAAAAATACAACTATAGGCCAAGGAAAAAAATCAAGGGATTTGGCTATTTTAAGATTAACGATAATGATGGGTAACAATATCAACTGAAGGGTGAAAAAGAGGAAGACAATGAGGAAAATGTGATATTGAGAAATTATTAATGATTTTTGTGAGTGATAGTAACACCATGATTATGTTTTAAATGAGGGAGTCCTGGGGTAGGGGGGAACTATGTATGCACACACAATTGGATATATCTCAAGAAGATTATGCTAAGCAAAAGCCACCACACATAAAAGATATGTATTTTATGACCCTATAGATAAAATTCTTATAAAGTCTGAATAATCTATAGTGACATATGCAGCTCACTGGCTCTTGGGCGGTGGGGTGATCAGTACTACAGGCTGAGGAATTCGAAAGGGGCACAAGAAGTTTTGGGGGGCAATAGAAGTGTTCTTTATCTTAATTATGATGATTTCAAGGATATAAACATATGTCAAAGCTTCTCAAATTAAGACAGTTTAAATATGTACAGTTTACTGTATATCAAGTGTACCTCAATAAAGCTGTCAAAATGTAAAAATTATTTTTACAAAGGAAGTCCTTTTTAAAAGAGAGATATGTAAAGAAAATAATACAACGGTTTTCAGAGTGTAGCCCCTGGATTTGCAGCATCGGTATCACCTGGAAACTTCTAGAAATACAGATTTTCAGCCTTACCCCAGACCTGCTGAGTCAGAAACTCTAGGGGTGGGGCTCAGCAATCTGTTTTAACAAGGCCCCCAGGGGATTCCACTGCTCACTCCAGTTTGACAGCCACTTAAATTACGTGCATGTATGCTCAGTGTCTCAGCCACGTCTGACTCTCTGCAACCCCATAGACTACAGCCCACCAGGTTCCTCTGTCCATGGAATCTTCCAGGCAAAAATACTGGCGCGGGTTCGTCTTGAATTTCTTTCAGAATAACCCGGGGAAGGGTGATAGTTGGTGCAGATATGTATGAAACCAACTGGATCATGAGTGGATCATTGATGGAGCTGGGGTGATGGCTACCTGGGGGCTCATTACAACCACGCTCTACTGTTATGTACAGTTGGTAGTTTCCCATAATAACCGTGTTTAAAAATCCAAAGCGTTTTTCCCCAGTGCCCCTTTACTGCTCTCCCTCACTCCCCTTGTTCCCTCCTTTCCAGCTCTCCTGTCTCTGGAACATTCTTTCTTGACCTCAGAAATCGGCACCCTCCTTGTTCTGCTCAGGTGCCTCAAGTTTTCCCAACCCTCGGGGCTCCTTCTGCTCTTGCCCTCTCTCCCTGTCCTCCCAGCTAACGTTTTGAAGCGACCCATTCCTTATCATCAGTCACCACTTCTCTCAAAGTTCTTTTGCACACTCTAGTTTCTGTCCACTCTCTCTGGGTGCAGAACCAGACTTGTTGGAAGCGCTGAGGACTCTGTCTTGCCCAAGATCTTTTCTATGCACTTGTCACATGTGATCTTTTTGCTGCTTTCATTGGCATCATTGAGGCCCTCTTCTCCTGTGAAAGTCTGTTGCTTCTTTTCTTTCTCTTAGAAAAACAAGATGCTTGCCCCTTTAAATTAAAAAAAAATTTTTTAACTTGACTGTTTTAATGTGTAGCAGAATTGCTGATTTAAAAAAATCCAAATAATACAGTAGTGTAACAAGCACCACTGTTATCTTGTTTCCTGGGACACTATAATTTATTTCCTACTACCCTAGGGATCCCTCTGTGGGGTCTGAGTTCATTCCTCCTTGGTCTCTGCCTCAGCTTCCCTGGGAAAGCACTCATTCTATGGAGCTGGAAGACTGCTGCCCATTCATTCTTGAGGCTGAAGGATAGATAAAGACTAAGGGAAAGGAGTAGNCCTAGGGATCCCTCTGTGGGGTCTGAGTTCATTCCTCCTTGGTCTCTGCCTCAGCTTCCCTGGGAAAGCACTCATTCTATGGAGCTGGAAGACTGCTGCCCATTCATTCTTGAGGCTGAAGGATAGATAAAGACTAAGGGAAAGGAGTAGAAGAAATAGAGAAGAGAGCAAGACAGAGCCACAGTAAATATGAGGAGGATGGCTGGCAGCCACCTGGAAGTAAGAAGAGAAATGAAATGCTCCTCGTAGATGGATTGAGACTCCCCAATCCATTTTTTATTGAACATCTTTGTTTTCAGTCATGGCTCTTGGGCTCTTTGCGGATTCCCAGGTGGCACAGGAACCCCTGCCAATGCAGGAGATATGAGAGAGGCAGGTTTGACTCTTGGGTCAGGAAGTTCCCCTGGAGGAGGGCATGGCAACCCACTCCAGTATTCTTGCCTGGAGAATCCCATGGACAGANATTCCCAGGTGGCACAGGAACCCCTGCCAATGCAGGAGATATGAGAGAGGCAGGTTTGACTCTTGGGTCAGGAAGTTCCCCTGGAGGAGGGCATGGCAACCCACTCCAGTATTCTTGCCTGGAGAATCCCATGGACAGAGGAGCCTGGCCAACTATAGTCCACAGGGTTGCAAAGAGTCGGACACAACTAAAATGACTTAGTGCACACACTTGGGCTCTTTGAGGAGCTCTGAGGCCCAGAAGCTTCGCTTCTTCAGAGCAACTAGTGATAAGACAGTGCTCAGCATAAAGTTAGAATGAAGACTCACCAGCACGCGCGTGGCCGCCTCCGCCCTCAGCTGTGAACCTGGATCATCCTAAGGGTTCACTGCCCCTCACCCGGCCAGCACTCTGCGTGCATTCACAAACTTGTCCCCAAAGACATCAAGCTGCTAGCTTACTGACATCTACCCACTGTGATATTTACCTGAATCTTCTCAAACTGTGTTCTTATTGCTCTCCAAGGAGTTTCCTGAAAGTCATTCAAGAAACTTGACTCCCTGTTTTAAATTGCTAGCCTTGCCAGCTAGCAATGGCAAGTTTCATGACTTAGTGAAACTCTACTTAAGATGTTTGTGATGTTACACATTTTTAAGGCTGTGCAGAAATGTGGAAAAATCCTTACGACCCACTGTTAGTTTCCAAAAAAGTAGCACACAAAATACAGTGTATTAACTTGGTAGTAACTCAGTAAATATTTTTTGTTGACATGGACAGGAATAAAAATGGAAGATATAAAAATGACCTTATTGTCGGGTAGGATTGAGTAGATGACACCCAACTCTAGTACTCTTGCCTGAAAATCCCATGGACGGAGGAGCCTGGTAGGCTGCAGTCCATGGGGTCGCCAAGAGTCAGACACGGCTGAGTGACTTCACTTTCACTTATCACTTTCATGCATTGGAGAAGGAAATGGCAACCCACTCCAGTGTTCTTGCGTGGAGAGTCCCAGGGACGGGGGAGCCTGGTGGGCTGCTGTCTATGGGGTCGCACAGAGTCGGACACGACTGAAGCGACTTAGCAGCAGGATTGAGTAGCGGGAATTCTTCTCCTTTGTGAACTCCATCTATAGAGCTTTGTATATAAAAATCACTTAGCTGTTTCCCTGTGCTAGCTCAGTGTTGAAAGTTCTGTTTCCAGAGCTCTGATCAGTTATGCAGCAGCCTGGATGGGAGAAGAGTTTGGGGGAGAGTGGATACATGTATATGTATGTCTGAGTCCCTTTGTTGTTCACCTGAAACTACTACAACATTGTTAATCAGCTATACCCCAGTAGAAAATAAAATGTTAAAAAAATTTTTTTAAGTTCTGTTTCCAGGGAACTTTAAAGGGAAGGGAGTGGGACAAGATAGGGTAGGGGATTAAGAGGCACAAACATAGTAATGTATAAAGTAAATAAGCTACAAGGATATATTGTACAGCACAGGGAATACAGTATTTTATAGCAACTTTAAATGGAGCACTGAATTAGCATGTTATACACCTGAAACTAATATAATATTGTAACTAAATTGTGCTTCAATTTGGAAAAAAGTTCTGTTTCCAGTCTTGGCTGGCATGCTTTGTACAGCACCAGATTCTCTGTGTTCAGTCAACACAAGCAAACCCTGTTGCTCAGCCCCCAGGTGAAAGCCCTCGGTACCATCTTTCACTTCCCTGCATCTCCCCCTTTGTCCAGGTAACAGCTACGAGTTCGAACTCTTCCTTCCAGAACTTTTCTCTGCCCTCTTCCCCACTTCTTAGCGTTTTTCTCCTGCTGACAGCTAGTTACATGAGCCCTATTATGATGGGATTTCTCCTACCCAAGATCTCTGAACTGATTTCTTTCCTGTGAAGTGGGCCTGCATCAACTTGTTTGTTCTGTCAGAGGAGGAACAAGCCCTGGGTTCCTTCTTATCACAGACATGTCTGATGCCTCCACTAAAAACCACCAACCAACTCAATGGTTACAGGTATCAATACACTTTATAATTTTGGAGTACAGTATCCTTCCTAAACCTTGAAAAAAGAATTTTACAAATTCTCATTGGAATTAAGTGCTACAATCTCTATGATAAAAGTGGAATGACTGAGGTATTGGAGCTATTTCCCCTTCCCATGCCCCCAGGGAAAACAGAAGTTGAAGAGTGCACCTAAGTTTCCGAGTTTTAACTTTCTGATTCTTTGAATACCCTTTAAGGCCTCTCTGTATCCTGTCCTCATTTCTTTACCACCCACGAAACCGTGTCAAGTCGAGAAATCAGATAGGCAATATCAAAGAGAAGTTTTGCATATCTGTGTTAAAAAAAAAAACTAGGATGTAGCTATAACTAACCTAGTTATAATTTATTCCACTACAAAGTGANTAGTCCTTCTCTTCCAAAGTGGGCTGTCAACAAATAATGCCTAAACCTAAGCAAATCATGAAGGCTCAATATAGGTATATTTTTTATAGAGTTGTGGAGATAACGCCAAAAGACTTATGTTAAAATAATTCAAAGTGGTTGCCATAGGGAACAGGAAAGTGACTCAGGAGTGTTAGGGGACCGATATTTCATTGAAAGCCTGATGTGGATAGAACCATCTGACTCTTTAAACCACATACAAGTGTAATTTGAAAAAAATTACCAAAGTAATTGAATTTGAAAATTAAAAACACTGAGACAAAGAAATGAAACAGAAAAGCAATTTAAAAAAATAGGTGATTAACCAGCTTACAAAGAAAAACAAGCCAAATTCTCTTAAGTTTTTCAAAAGCACTATTGGCCTGAGTAGGAAACGCCCAGTTGTGAGAAGTGAGCACCAGGTGACTGGTCAGGTAAGTTTTACTGCAAATCAATTCCTGAGAGATAGGGGATATGAGTCTTCCTCCTGAGCTCAACCCCGAGGGGCCCAGAATCCTGGCAGCACCTGGTGGAGCTGGGAGACAGGAACATAGGAGTTGAACAATCCCCTCCCTGTAATCGTCCTGAGACAGACACCCCGAGTCTCAATTCAGGGTCTCGGGCTCTTCCTGGAGATGAAGAGGGAAGTGTGTCAAGAGCATAGCTCCACAACGACTTTTTTTTTTAATTGAAGTGTAGTTAATTTCCAATGTTGTGTTAGTTTCAGGTGTACAACAAAGTAATTCAGATACATATATACATATATATTCTTTTTGAGGTTCTTTATCCTTAAATGTTATTACAATACTGACTATTGCTCCCTGTGCTGGGCCATTTGTCCCTGCTGGTTATCTGTGCAGTGACTTTTTAAAACTATATTTAGTTGTTACCATGAAGGATTTTTATGGGTGAAGGGTGTGAGTGGGAGGTGACAGGTGACCTTCATTACACTCCTGGCAGGACCTCTCCTCCACACTGCCACCACCCATGCATGGAATTCTAACTTCGGGGATGACGGTGGCAGCTTCCTCAAATAAAAACTTTCCTTTTGGAATGAGTTTGAACTCTTCTCTAGGCTGCATTGTTAAGTAGGGGAAAAGCAAGATGCAAAACAGCATGTCCCAGAGGCCAGCATTTGTGGGAAAAAAAGAAGGGAAGAGAATACAGATACGTGAACGCAGTCACACTGTGCAAGGGTTCCCATCAGCTGTGAAACTGAAGTCTAATGAAGCAGGGAGGTTGGGTGGTAGAAGTGCTCTTACTGTGTTCCTCTTGGCGNAGCATTTGTGGGAAAAAAAGAAGGGAAGAGAATACAGATACGTGAACGCAGTCACACTGTGCAAGGGTTCCCATCAGCTGTGAAACTGAAGTCTAATGAAGCAGGGAGGTTGGGTGGTAGAAGTGCTCTTACTGTGTTCCTCTTGGCGGCTCTTGAGTTTTGAGCCTTGTGAATTTATTAGCTATTTGGATAGTGAAATGTGGCTTTTCTAAGATATACGGGAGGCTTCTGATGAAGAAGCCCCCTCCCTGACCTCTGGACCCCTGCAGGGAATCATTGTCTGTGCCCCTTCCCTGGAAGCATAGGTGTGCTGAGAGGCAGTTGTTCCGACGACACAGACTCTAAAAAAAAATTTTTTTCTTCCAGTTTTATTGAGATACATCTAACATAAAGCACTGTATAAATTTAAGGTGTGTGGTATAATGATGTGACATATATTTCATGAAGTGATTATCACAATAAGTTTAGCAAACATTTATTATCTCATACATGTACAAAATTATATAGATAGAATTTTTCCTTGTGATGAGAACTCTTTGGGATTTATTCTCTTAACAATTTTCATATGTAACATACAGCAGTGTTGATTATATTTATCATGTTGCATTAATACATCACATTCCTAGGACTTGTTACTGGAAGTTAGAACCTTTTGGTCACCTTTATCCAGTTCCCCTGACCCAGCCCTTCCCTCTGGGAACCACTAATCTGATCTCCTTTTCTATGAGTGAGTGTGTTTATAAAGTATATTGACCCACAACAGGATGTTATTTCCTGAATATAGATCAGTGGCTTTTTCCTATACATTTAAAATATGTCACCATCCACAGATACTACAGTTTTTGACTGTATTCCTCACACTGTACATTTCATATTGGTGACTCATTTATTTTGTCACTGGAAGTTTATACCTCTTAATCTCTCTTACCTGTTTATTTCCTCTCCTTTATGCACCTCTCCTGTGACAACCGTTTGTTCTCTGTATCTATAACTGTTTGTCTTGTTTGTTCATTTTTGTTATATTCCACATATAAGTGAAACCATACAGTATTTATCTTTCTCTTATTTCACTTAATATAATACCCTCTAGGTTCACCCATGCTGTCATAAATGGCAATATTTTATTCTTTTAATGGCTGAGTAATATTCCATGGTGTGTATGTGTGTGTGTGTATCCTACATCTTTTTCATCCATTCCTCTATTGATGGGCAGCACTTGGATTCTTTCCATATCTTGGCGGTTGTAAATAACGCTGCAATGAACATGGGAGTGCATATATCTTTCCTAATTAGTTTTTGTTTTCTCTGGATAAATACCCAGGAGTGGAATTTCTGGATCATATGGTAGTTCTGTTTTTAATTTTTGTGAGAAACCTGAATACTCTTTTCCATAGTGGCTGTACAAATTTATATACCCACCAACAGTGCAAAAGCGTTTATTCCCTTTTCTCCATAATGAAAAAGTTTGAAGTTCTCAGCATCCATCTCCTTCTCAATCTTGCCCATTTGAAACTAAAATCTGGGGAATTCCCTGGTGGTCCAGTGGTTAGGATTCAGAGCTTTTACTGCTGAGAGCCTGGGTTCAATACCTGGTTGGGGAACTAAAATCCCACAAGCTGTGTGGCATGCCCCCATCCCCCAAATAATAATAGTAAAATCTGTCATATTTTNCTAAAATCTGGGGAATTCCCTGGTGGTCCAGTGGTTAGGATTCAGAGCTTTTACTGCTGAGAGCCTGGGTTCAATACCTGGTTGGGGAACTAAAATCCCACAAGCTGTGTGGCATGCCCCCATCCCCCAAATAATAATAGTAAAATCTGTCATATTTTCTCTAACTTGTTCAAGCTCAATTGTACTTATTTCCTTTGCTTTCTTCTTTGCAGGATCCAAGTGGACCTATATAGGTAAGTAGTGATCTTTATTTTTTTGAAGGGATGGCTGTATTTAATGAGAAACTTCTTGTTTTGTGGAGATTATTTAGGGGGTTAGGGAGAGCAGTTCTGGTCTTGTTAAAGGAGGACACAAAGTCCTCCCCAGAGACTTGCTCCACATGGGTCATCGACAGCTCTTTCTCCGAGGAGCTGAGCCCGCTTTGTGCGTTTGAACTGCGAGTTACAGTGTTAAGGTTTTCGGATTCCTGCAAACTACCCAGGTGAGGATGCCCAGGTTCCCTTCAGACTGCAGGGGCCCTAAGCAGGAGAGTACCCTTCTCCTCTGTAGGACATTCATCCTACAATAAACAAAGAATAAAGGGCTCCTTTCTGAAAGTTAGGCCCAGGTCCCAGAACTTAAGCTGCCAGTGTGTTTAGCATTAACTTCTTGTTGTCATGTTTGTAAGCAAGCAAGGGACCGAGCAGTGATGGTCGATCCTCAGTAAAAGAGGAATGGTTGTCTCAAATGGAGAGACATGGATGTCAAGGGTGTGCAAAAGGGTTTTGAGATAAGCAGCTTCAAATAGGTTCAGCTCATGTGCGTGCAGTGAATGGGAACTGGTCATCAGCTGGAATGAGGGATGAGGGCCAAGCCCCAGGGTCCACTGGCAAGTGCAGGGATATTAATAATGTCTTGTTTGGGACTGAGTGACAAGGGATATGCAAGAGAGATTGCTGTGGGGAGCAGGAGGGTGGAACTGGCCACACTGGCACAGGAAGGGTGGTGACAGGCAGGGAAGTCCATTAAACAGAGGAAGCAGAATCCAGAGAAAGATCTGACTTGGATTTTCTAGTTAGCCTTTAGATGTTTGTTAGCCCAAGAGGCTTAGAAAATTCCCTGAGCTAATCAGTTAGTTGCCTCCAGGCCAAGGTCTCCTGGCCTCTAGCATTGCAAGGCTCCATCACCGCTAACATCCCTTACTTACTTATTATGTGCAAAGCACATTGCTAAGTGGGTGGATAATTAGAAGTGTAGGCTGGTAGGCTGTGGTCTGTAGCTGGGAATTACTTAAAGCTCACAATTCAAAGCAGAATATAATAGGTAATAAAAGCAGATAACAAGTAAACGGTTCAGTGCTCTGATGGTTCAGAGAAGCTAGGACTGGATGGTTAAGAAAAGCTTCCTGGAAGAAGAGGGCTTTCACGTGGACTGTGGGGGATGGGGAGGATTCAGTATGGCCAGAAGGAAGTGCTACTGGCCAAGTTGATAATGTGTCACATGAGTGGAGGCAAGAAAGAGCAAGATGGCATTTGAGGCAAGACATACAGAGACGTTGTTACGGGGGGAGGGATAGACTCTAAGGTCAGAAAGATAAGGTGGGTCAAACAGGGGAGCATGGAAGAGGCGGCCAGACTTTCCCCATTTTGTCTCATGGATGGAGGGGTGGGGTTGAGGGTAATCTGTGTTTTAAGGAGAGTAGGGGGTGATAGGGGGGTGCAAGAGAAAAAATAGGAGAGAGGCAGGAAGACATTTGGCCCTTGAAGAAACACCATTCTGTGTCTTAATGTCCAGTTTAANTCTTAGGGGTGGGGGGGTGGGGTTGAGGGTAATCTGTGTTTTAAGGAGAGTAGGGGGTGATAGGGGGGTGCAAGAGAAAAAATAGGAGAGAGGCAGGAAGACATTTGGCCCTTGAAGAAACACCATTCTGTGTCTTAATGTCCAGTTTAAAGGGATGGCAGTAAGAGGGCAGGGCAGGGCGGGGCCTTCAAGAGCCCTGTTGAAAGAGGAACCCAGAGTCTGGGTATAAGCCCGCCCCCCACCCACCTCACCCCTCTGTCCTGGGCAGGGCGTGTGGGAGGAGACAGGAGCAGGGCGGGTGAGGAAGGAAGCAGGGACTTGAGGTCTGTACCTCGTTCCATATGGTCTGGTGTGAACCCTCGGGATCTCGCTTTCTTTCCTCCTGTGACTTGGGGAAGGGGTTGGTTGATCAGTGTTCCTCAAGCTATGGCTTGGGGTCACCTGCATCAGAATCCCCTGGAATGCCTTCCAGATATGCAGATATCTGGGAGGGAGGGAACCTGAAAAACCACGTGTCTATTTCAGGTGATCCTTAGGCAATCTGTTAGAAAACCTCTGAGCAGATGATTCCCAAGACCTCTCTAGCTTGAGTCAGAGGAAACCTGCCCCACCTCTTCTCCTGGCTTCCCAGGTAGAGTGGAGACACCAGTCACGTCCCTCCAGGGCTCCCTGCCTCTGTAGGACAGCCTACAGAGTGCAGCAAGGAAGTCATGGAGAGCAGAGAGACACCATGTCAAGAGGTAGAGGAGGAAAATCTTACTGCCACTTAGGCATGACATAGGGCTCCCTGGGGAGGCCCTCTGTACAGCCATATTGACTAATCCAGAAGCATTTCTTCCTGACCCCTTGTGCTGGCCAGCCCTCTGTCCCTCCTACCCTAGACAGTTAGGGTGGCTCTTTGCTGAGGAAGCAGAGGGCAGAGTCTAAGGACGCAAGACATGCATGGGGGTGAGCACAGAGGCAAACCTGACTTTTTCTTAGCGAAGTGAGCACACACGTGATGTGGAAGAGGCCGGATGGAGGATAGCTAAGGAGGCAAACAGGTCCAGGCTGGCAGCTGGCATCAGTGTTCACAGTCACACAGGTAAACAGAGAGCCTGGCATAGATGCCAGGGGGAAATGGTTTCCAAACAACATGGGTTGCACCAAATGGGGCAAGTCTCACCCGAGGCCGCGTGCTGATTTTCCCAGGGTGCAGACCTCAGCTACTTTGCACGTAGATGCCCCTGAGTCATCCTGCTTGCAGGCCTCCGGCTGCCAGGAACACCTGGTAGAACTTCTAGAAGCACATGGAAAGGGAATTTGAGCCCCTTCCCCCTCCACACTGAGTCACTGGACTGACCTCCTCGATGGCTTCCTGGAGACAGGAGGACCATCTGACAGCCAGGATGGGGCCAACCCTGCCCCAGGTGTCCCTCCTGCGGGGATGGAGCGGCACCGGGTATGTGCTGGCATGTGCTGAGTCAGTGCCCTGCCCCCCGCAGTCAGTCCCAACTTGATCCTGCTGAGCCACCAACTCTGAAATGGAGGGCAACTGCAAGTCAGGCTGACTCACGAGGGGAGGCTGGACTCCAGCCTGTTCAAGGGCTGTTAGAAAGCAGAATAGGGGTGCCCTTGGGTGTGGAGGTGATTGGAAGAAGGGGATACTGGTCACCTTCAGTTCCTTGGTGTGGGTGCTGTGTTCAGTGTGTGAAAAGCCATCAAGCTTACTTATGATACATGTACTTTTCTGTATGTATATTATATTCAATAAAAGAGTTAAATTCCAGCTGGCTGGGAGAGTCATCCTTACCCGGATAGAGTTTTCAGCTCTCCCACAAGAAACAACCAAAAAACCCTCAGTGTGTTCAAGACAACAGAAAGGAATGACTGTACAGAAATTAATGAGCCAAGAACACATCATGTGAACAGAACAGACCTGGGGCTCCATCCCTGAGGATGCCAGACACTGCTCTGATGGTCCTCCAATATGAGTAGCCTCAGAAACAGACAAACGCCACTGTTCACTATTTGGGAGAAATAAGACAAACTTTCATAGCTTCTCAGGTGGCACAAATGGTAAAGAACCCACCTGCCAATGCAGGAGATGTAAGAGACATGGGTTCAATCCCTGGGTCGGGAAGATACCCTGGAAGAGGAAATGGCAACCCACTCCAGTATTCTTGCCTGGAGAATCCCATGGACAGAGGAGCCTGGCGGGCTACAGTCCATTGGGTTGCAAAGAGTCAGACACAACTGACTGACTCAGCATGTATGCACATCATGGGAGATAGGATGTAAGGGGAAGAAGAAGTCAAGCCCCCATCCTGGCAGGTGAGCAAGCCCCATTTCACCCCAAGTTAGGGCCCCGAGGGGCACTCACCAGGCTAGCCCCTCCATTCTGGAGTGGGGACTCTGGAAAGATGGCAGCTTAGCCTAGGGGTGCCAGGCACCGGGCTCATAGGCCCTCCTGCCCAGCTTCTTGGCCCAAGGCAGGACTCCCATGACCAGGCACTGCCACCATATTCCTCAAGCTGCTCTCCTCTCTCGCAGACAACAGAGGCTTTATCTTAAAGGATTTCCTTTGGGAATTTGGAAGGGCTCCTCCATCAGGGTGAACCTCACTGGTTCTTCAGGCTCCCACCTCCAACCCTCTTCTGTCCTAAATCTGCTGGAATATTAGGTTGCTACAATCAAACTATCCCTGGGATTTAGGACAGTCTTCCTGAGCTAGAACTAGACATGGGACACACGCAAGGAAGCTAGGAAGAAGAACTCTTTTCTTTCTCTTCTTTAGTAGTGGTTAAAGATACCATGTGACTTCATGATCAAAGGCAATATAAAAACCAGACTAACAGCCAGCAGGAAGATGCTGTGTACACAGGGAGCTCAGCCCATGCTCTATGATGACCTAGAGTGGTGGGGTTTGGGAGTCTCAAGAGGGAGGCGATATATGTATACATGGAGCTGATTCTTGTTGTACAGCAGAAACCAACACAACATGGTAAAGCAATTGTAATCCAATTAAAAATAAATGAAAAAAAAAAAAGACTATCATGTAGAGCTAAAGGGAGAACTTAAAACAGCAGTTACGGAACACATGCAATTAAAAGGCTGATTTCATTAAGGAGAATTCTTATCTATACTAAAGGTAGAGCCTGGCCAACTCACAGAATCCCAGTGCCTTCTCCCCCATTCCCGCTGCCAACCTGAGGATGCATGACAAGAAGCACAAAGCACTCTTAGGGGAGAGAGAACCAGAAGGGCCAGGACGTGTTTTTCATACCAGGGAACTGAATCGCTATGCCTGCTTCTTGGGGGTTTCCCTTGAGGCTTAGCAATCCAACCCACTGTGATTTATTCATTAAATCTGTGCTATAGTTCCAGTTACTTCTAGCAGAAGTTGTGACATCCAGGGTTTGCCTGGATGTGCTGTGGCCCACGCGTTCGTCATCATTTCTCATCTTTCCTGAGCTGCAGAACTGAGGTCTGTGTGTTCTGGCTGCCTGCATTTTCGTGTCCACAGCTGGCCTCACCAAATGGGTGAAAACATAGGGAAGCTAGCATTTGTTCCTAAAGGCGGGGGTGTCTATGGAATTCTCCAGGCAAGAATACTCTGCTCCTGCTTCTGCTGCTAAGTCGCTTCAGTCGTGTCCGACTCTGTGGGACTCCATAGTCAGCAGCCCACCAGGCTTCCCCATCCCTGGGATTCTCTAGGCAGGTACACTGGAGTGGGTTGCCATTTCCTTCTCCAATGCATGAAAGTGAAAAGTGAAAGTGCAGCCACTCAGTCGTTTCTGACTCTTAGTGACCCCATGAACTGCAGCCCACCAGGCTCCTCCATCCATGGAATTTTCCAGATAAGAATACTGGAGTGGTCGCCATTGCCTCCTTCAAAGAATACTCTAGTGAAAGTGAAGTGGCTCAGTTGTGTCCTACTCTTAGTGACCCCATGAACTGCAGCCCACCAGGCTCCTCCGTCCATAGGATTTTCTAGGCAAGAATACTGGAGTGGGTCGCCATTGCCTCCTCCAAAGAATACTCTAGGTTCATCCATATTCTGAAAAACAAAAGGAGTTTCCCTTATAAGAAAAATAGGGATTGAGCAAAAAAAGCCCCTAAGGGTTCCAAGCTCTTGTCCCATGGGCTTCACATGCCAGAAAGTTCTTCCCAAGCTTGTCCTTCAGACCAGTTACCCTGGCACTTTCCTGACATCTGTGGGACAGATACCCAGTTCCATAGCCATGGCCACTTCAGTCATGCAGCTTAAATCTCTGGAGCATCCCTTGCTGCCCCGCCCAGAGAATGCACTCCTCCCCTCTGAGCCTCTGGGCTGAGCTCTCATTTTGGGTTTGGGAGTGGAGTTGGGAAGAAATCTGGGGCTGGGCTACAGGGAATTCTGAGCTCCATTAAGCCCAGCCCCATGCAGTTTCCCCCACACACCTGGGGCAGAGACAAGCCTTGGAACTGCGGGTGAGAGCTGCCTGGGAGGGGGTCCTGCCAGGGGCTCTGTGGGGCCTCTCGCTGTGCTCAAGCTTGCCCTTTCTACTGCAGGCTGATCTCAAGGCCCAGGCAGTCAGGTGAGGCAGAGCACATCCCTCCAGCAGCCAGTTAAAGCCCTTGGCAGTCCATCCCCAGCATGAAGAGAGAGGGGAGCAAGCGCCTGGGGGTAAACCAGATCAGGAGGAAAGATAGAAAGCAGAAGGGCTGAGTTCAGAGCAGAAGCGTGAAGGTGCCTTGGGCGGAGAAGGTCTGGTTTTTCATGGAGAATGGAGCCATCTCAGCAGGCTCCCACAGTCCCTCTCTCCTGCTCTGCTGCTGTCTTCCTCTGCAGGGGCAGAGGGGGTGAAGGGCACAGGCACTACTGAGGTGCCCAAGAACACAGCCAGCCATGCCACAGGGCCAGGAAAGAGAGCCCGCACCTGCTCTGGGCAAAGACGTACTGTAGTGATTCTCAGATGCAACTTTTTTTTTTTTTTTTTTTTTTACATTATAGCATCTCTGTAAGTGGGATATATCTTAAATCCATGGCATCTAGAAGCAATGAAATATGGTAGCTGTTCCACAAATACCAGAGAAGTTCCCTGTTAGATGCTAAGAGCACAGAGAAAGGAGCTGAAATGATTTAATTTCCACAATTAAACAGTGAAACAGTGGGGGCAAGAAAATGTAAAACTAATGGCTAGTATGCATAGCACAGAGGAATAATGCGAAATCATATTAGATTTTGAACTCTTAACTTCTTCCAATTTTCAGTCTAGCCACAGTTTACTTATATACCTAAGTGGTATTAGATCAGTATGACAAATATTTTCAAGGAAAATAAGTTAGGTGCTTATATTTTTTTTTGTCATACCACATGGCTTGTGGGATCTTAGTTCCTTGACCAGGGATTGAACCGGGCCAAGGTGGTGAGTGTACAGAGTCCAGGGAATTCCTATAGCTATGTGGGCTTTTCTTTTTTTTTAGTTAACAAAAGTATTCCTTTAAGGTACAAGCTTTCCAATGACCTGGCAAGTATTTGATTTTTGCCAACCAGGAAGGGACAAGTATGGGCTGCCATCTCCTTGTGTCCATAAAGGTTGCCTCACGACTGGTATAACTCTAAGTAAAATAGTTCATTTAGCTCATTTTAGCTTTTTAAATGATTTTGCAATCATTAACTTGAGACATACATCAGCTGTGTGACTTCTGAGTGAATGGGAGGAGACCCATTCAGGCCTCATAAGGATGCCTGTGGTTAGTTTCGGGGCAAACAGTCATGATGCCCCCATCTCTTGGCTCAGAAAGGGCTCCCTGGTTACGACCAGAGTGAGACCTGCTTACAGCAGGGAATGGTGACGCTGGTGAGTGGAACCTGGGCCTTTGTAGTGAGGCCCCTGCTTGGCACCCCATCTTCTGGGAACTGCATGAGAAGTTGAGAAAGGAGGAAAGGTGACTCTGAAGGTTGTGGAACAAAGAAGTTTTGTAGCAAGTCTGAGGCACTCATGCACACGGCGGTTTCCTCTTTTGGCTTTTGTCACCAGGGAGCCCAGAGGCAAATTGGTGATTCCAACTCGAGTAACTGCCCATGCTCCTATGATCCGCAAATCTAAAGACTCTTCATTGATGATGCCCTTCTAGTTTGCAGGTATTTTTTCTGATCCTGAACCAAAGTGTTATACAAATAAATTTCTGGAATTATTATCTAGAAAGGACCAGAGAGTATTGGTACCCTACACATACATCACTCTTTTATTCTGCCCACCTCCATGGACACCATTATTTAAAAGGTTTAACAAATGAAATAATTAATTTTCCCCAATTGTTTTCTAAAATTTTTGTTCATATATTTATTTGGCTGCAACAGGTCTTTAGCTGTGGCATGTGACCTCTTAATTAGGTAAAGCATGTGGGATATATTAATAGTTCCCTGACCAGGGATTGAACCTACACCCCCTCCAATGGGAGTATGGAGTCATAGCCACTGGACCACCAGGGAAGTCCCTCCCATCTTTTTATTAATCAAAGACGGATCTGAAAACAATCAAAGTTTTAAGTTAGCCCAAGATAACTGATTCATGTTTATTCTGCAAACATTTATAAATATTAAATGCCAAGTATTAGACTAGATGCTGAGGAAATGATGAATAAGGCGTGAATAAGACTGAGAGTCTAGGAGGAGACAGTGAATTAGATAGGGCCTTACAATGCAGAGAGATGAAGCACAGAAGGGAGTGACTTTGCCTAGTGTCTTGGGAAAGAATCAGAGAAGGCTTCTTGGAGGAGGTGATGTCCAAGCTGAGGCCTGGAAGACATGTAAGAGCTAGCCAGGCAAAGGGAAGAGGTTAAAAAAGCTTTGGGGTGTAAGGGATCAACTAGGCTGGTAGGTCCAGGGGACCAACAAGGATCTCAGAGAGGAGGAAAGGGGCTGGGGAGATGGACTAGAGAGTGAGGGGCTCATGAGCCGGCCGGAGTTGGGACCTCACTCTGGAGATAGCGGGAGACAGATGGGAGTATTTTAAGTAGAAAACTGAGAAAAGCATTTTAGAAGGATCATCCTGACTATAGCATGGAGAGTAAGTTGAGGATGAAACACTGGAGGAAGTGGGGCCAGAGGGACACAGGAGTCTGAACCAAGGGAGGGGCAATGGGGGTCCTGACCTATTGATATAACTCAGCCCGAAATGTAAATACCTAAAGACGCTCAGTCCTTGGAAGAAAAGTTATGACCAACCTAGATAGTATACTCAAAAGCAGAGACATTACTTTGCCGACNTTTTTGATGTTCATCTCGGTTTTCATCTTGTTTCTGTTTCTCTAAGTGCAGTGAGACCACCTGATACACTGCTGATGGCTGTAAACATGCATGCATTTAAGACTATTGAGAGAACACAGCACACCGGGGGCTCTACGATGCTGACTATAGGAGGATAATACCAAGAACCTGAAGTATACACTTTGTCCAGGGCCCCCATGAATCAAACCAATTGGTATCAAATATATCAAAGAATGTACCGGAAGGAGCATCAACCTGTTTTAGCCAAGTGGTTTGATTAATTTATTGATTTGCTCTAATACCAAAGGTGCTGATCCAGATACAGCAGGAGATATTTGCTATATCCTAGGAGATAGTTAACTCCTCCTTATTCAGCCAACAAGTAATCTATAGCAATTATAGTATCTAAAACACCTTAGCAAGATAGTCTTGGGACTTTGTTGTGTCACTAGGGCCTTAGCAGCAAATGCATTGATAGTGCTCAGTTAAGCAGCACTGTCTTCCCAGCGTTAACAGAGGGAAAATGAAACTAGCAAGAAGGCAAAAGGAATAAAGATTTCATATTGGGGATGAAGATCTTGATCCATGATCTTGGGAGAGCTGTCTCCCTCAAGATGCCATCTGCTTCTGGGGAGGAACCTCCCTAGTCAATTTCACATCTCCAGCTGGTGTGCAGTTCCAAGGGTCTGGAAGAGACCGTTTTAAGTGGGGGATGTGTACCCAGGTTCAGTTCCCTGAAGTTTGGCTGCCATCTGAGTAGTGAGAAAGACTTGCTATCGTCCCTTCCAAGGAGGTTCAAGAGTTGTCATTGTTCTCAGTGATTCCAAATCAGAAGAGTGGGAGAAAACTGGAAACACTAGTTTGGAGAGTTGTAGCAGATATTTGAGGAAACTAAAAGAATTCAGAATCTAGTTCAGTTTACAGGTACAGTTGTTTCCTTTCACCTTTATTATTTCTAAGTAGTTTTAATTACATATATTTATTAAAATTCTTGTTAGAATCCTTTATTTCTAGTGAAAACTAAGAAGTAAGCAGTGTGGACTATTATACTAGCATTCTGTGGACTGGCATGTTTATAAAGACCTTTCACAATTGCTAGTAGTATATTCTTCCTTTTAGTAATTTTTCAGTGTGGCACAAACATGTTTCCTGGTTAGGATCGAGTATCTTTAGTTCCTCTGCNACCACAGTCTGCCTGTAAACTACTACAGTCCCCCTATATACTACTACACCTATCCTGTTATACTGCCAGTGTCCCCCTGTACACTACCACACTCCTCCTATACACTACCGCACTCCTCCTGTACACTACCACAGTCCTCCTGTATATTACCACAGTCCGCCTGTATACTACCACAGCCCTCTAGTACACTACCACCGTCATCCAGTATACTACCACATTCCCCCTGTATACTACCACAGTCCGCCTGTATACTACCGCACTCCTCCTGTACACTACCGCACTCCTCCTGTACACTACCACACTCCTCCTGTACACTACCACAGTCCGCCTGTACACTACCACAGTCTGCCTGTACACTACCACAGTCCTCCTGCAGTGAAGTCAGTAGCGAAGTCACTCAGTCGTGTCCGACTCTTTGTGACCCCCTAGACTGTAGCCTCCAATCTCCTCTGTCTGTGGGATTCTCCAGGCAAGAATACTGGAGTGGGTTGCCATGCCCTTCTCCAGGGGATCNGTGGATGCTGCCATCAGGGACAAGGGGAAATGCTTGGCATTTTCTCTCCTCTAAAGGAAAATCATCTTGGCTAACCAGGATTTACATAGCCTGTTAAGAAAATAAAACCCTGAAGCACCATCACGGCTATCTGGCTTCATTCTTTCCTCTCTGGAAAAGGAAAAGTGTCTCAAGAAAAAAGAAACTCAGGAGATCAAAAGGATGCCACATCTTCGTCAGGTAAACTCTCTGCAGAGATCTCATTCTACAGAATATCGTACTTCCAAAGGATGAATTCGTCAAGGCTGGATTTCCTCCCCAGTTTTCAAGATCCGAGTATGACATCGTCTTGCCGATGCCCGTTTTCAGCTGCTAAAAGAAACACACCCTGAAATCACGAAACCTTCTCAGGGAAACCTTCTCAACCCCCTTTTGGGGACAAAGAGCTAACTGTTGGTGGTGATCTTTAATTAACTGTCTTCAACTGCTTCGGAGAAGAGGGGAGGGGAACGGGCCTGGTGGGAAGAGGCTGACGTTCCAGGTGTAAGAGAATATTTAGTAAGAGTAAAAATAACACCCAGCTGTGAAGACAAACATCTCCAGTTTCAGTCTGAGCCCCGAGCGCTCCATGAATCACTGCTGAGCTCCCCCCGCCGCCCGGCCGCGGGCTCTCTGAAGCAGCTTTTCCACTGCCTCTGAGTCAGAAATAAAACAGACCCACAAATTACCCCAGAGCGCTCCAGACAATCTCCTCCTTGTCTGGGGTCCTAAAAATACCTTTTGTGGTGACTACCTCCATTCATGGCATGTAACCCGATTAGGAGCTCGTTGGGTCGATTAGGACTAAGTCTGTGTTTTTCGAATTCTTAGGAGGAGAACCGCCAGAGGAGGGGGTTGGTTCCGACTCGGGTTTGAGGCCGCCTGGAATGAGCGCCCAGGCCAGCGCCGCTGGGGCCCTCTCGTGGGACTGGCCTCTTCGGACTCCTGGAGTGATCCGAGGAGACCTGTGGGGTCTCCCAGTCAGTTCCCTCATCAGGTTCTTAACATGAAATCACCTCGTGAACTGAGAAGGACATTGGGAAGACAGCGCCCTTCGGATGAACTGTGGAATGGGCTGAAGACTGCTTTGCCAGCAAACACTGGCCTGCTCACCCACAGAAGGGTCGGAGGGGGCGTGGACCGTGGGCTTCAAGGGCAAAGTATGGGGGGCTGGGGAGAGGGGCTTCGCCCCCTCAAACGCGGGCACCGTGGAAACAGGCGCAGCTGTATCCCCAGCACCTGGGACAGTGCCTGGTGTAGAGACTTGCTCTATAAATGTCTGTTAAATGGATGAAGGGATAAAGAATATACATATATATTATATGTATACACATACATACAAACAATGGAATATTCTTGCTGTTGTTTAGTCATGAAGTCTTGTCCAACTCTCTGCGACCCCATGGATGGCAGCACACCAGCCTTCCGTGTCCTTCACTATCTCCGGGAGTTTGCTCAAACTCATGTCCTTTGAGTTGGTGATGCCATCTAGCCATCTCATCCTCAGCTGCCACCATCTCCTTTTGCCTTCAGTTTTCCCCAGCATCGAGATCCTTTCCAGTAAGTCAGCTCTTTGCATCGGCTGGCCAAATGATTGGAGCCTCAGCATCAGTCCTTCCAATGAATATTCAGGGCTGACTTCCTGTAGGGTTGGCTGGTTTGATCTCCCGGCTGTCCAAGGGACTCTCAAGAGTCTTCTCTGGCACCACAGTTTGAAAGCATCAATTCTTTGGCGCTCAGCCTTCTTTATGGTCCAACTCTCACAATCATATATGACTATTGGCAAAACCGTAGCTTTGACAATACAGACCTTTGTTGGCAAAGTAAACGCCTTGGTTTATAAAACACTGTCTAGGTTTATCATAGCTTTTCTTTCAAGGAGTGAGTGTCTTTTAATTTCATGGCTGCAGTCACCATCTATAGTGATTTTGGAACCCAAGAAAATAAAATCTGTTACTGTTTCCACTTTTTCCCCATCTACTATACATAAAATAGGTAACTAACAAGGACCTACTGTATAGTACAAAAGCTTTACTCAATACTCTGTAATAACCAATGTGGGAATAGAATCTAGAAAAGAGTGGTTATATGTGTATGTATAACTGATTAACTTTTCTATACTACTGAAACTAACACAGTATATTGTACATCAACTATACTCCAATAAAAGATTTTTTAAAATATGCATTTCAGATGGGAACAAAAGTATTCTACCAGGATGTGATGGAGAGCAAGCAAGGCAGGGAACAGCCGTCTCCAAGTGCAAGACAAACTCCAGAACAGGAAGCAGGGTGGGCCCTGAGAAACAGGTAGATTTTGAGAAGGTTGACGAGTTTGCCTCCACCCACTGGAATAAGTTATATCCATTGCCCAACTTCAATTTCAACCTACCACGGGGGCTTTCTGAAGCCTGAGGCGCCTCCACTCAGCACTGTGACATGAGGGTGGATCCCAGTTTTAACATGGTTGGTGAGCTTGAGGCTGTGGCTTGGGGCTGCATTCAGGGACCTTCTTGCATAAACGAGGTCCCTTCACACTCAGCAAGGGCACAGCGCATTCTTTTCAACCGAAGAACCACATCTGTGCACTTTCACTGAGGGCTCTTTCCATGATGGAATCTGCCACACTGTAAGTAGGTTCTGATTCAAGAAAACCAATGTCAGATGCCAAGTTTTATTTTGTGTTTCAAAAAACCAAAGCTCTTAATTTTAATTTCTCGGTGCATTCTTATAGGCATGATGTGCGTGTGTGCTAAGTCACTCAGTTGTGTCCTATTCTTTGTGACCCCATGAGCTGTAGCCCACCAGCCTCCTCTGTCCGTGAGGGTCTCCAGGCAAGAATACTGGAGTGAGTTGCCATGCCTTCCTCCAGGGGATCTTCCCAACCCAGGGATCANACTAAATGTCATTCACATTAAATATATGTTCCATGTGCGAGTGCCTGTGTGCTCACTCAGGTCCAGCTCTTTTCGACCCCGTGGACTGTAGCCCACCAGGCTCCTCTGTCCATGGCATTTTTCCAGGCAAGAATACCAGAGTGGGTTGCCATTTCCTACTCTAGGGGATCTTCCCAACCCAGGGATTGAACCCGCATTTCTTGGGTCTCCTGCGTTGGCAGGCAAGTTCTTTACCACTAGTGCCACCTGGGAAGCCTGGCTATGTTATATACATTTTACCACAATACAAAATTAATTTTTAAAAAATCTTACCTTGACACTGGAGAATAAAAAGCTCTGGCTCTAACCCCAACACCATCAAAGTAATGAGGGCTTTCCACCGGCGCTTCTTAACTTTGGCTGCACACCTGAGCAGAATCACCTGAGAAGCTTTTTAAAGCCTCCTGTACCTAGACTCCACTCAAGACCAATTAAACCAGGTCTTGGAGGCTGGGGCTGGGAGTAAACTGAGAAGGTCTTGGAGACTCCAGTGCACAGTTAAGAGTTCAGAAATACTGAGTTAGACTAGACCAGTGCTTCTCAAAGTGTGGTCCCCAGACCAGCAGCATCAGCATCATCTGCAAATCAGAAACACAAATCTGGGGACTGCACCCAAAACCTTCTGAATCAGAAACGATGAGAGTGTTTTAGCCTTCTGAATCAGAAACGATGAGAGTGTTTTAGCCATCTGTGTTTTAGTAAGAAATCTGTATTTTAACAAAACCCTTCAGGGTAGTCTGATACACACCAACATCTGACACCAACTCTTCTGCATCTAGACCAAGTAAGATAAAGAGTTTTCCTCTACCACTGACTGTTTACTGAGCATCTATCATGAGCTTGCTTTGTGACAGATGCTTTGGAAGTATAGAAACCTACCTCAGCTCTCCTCAAACATCTAACCCATCTAGTGAGTGAGATTCTTGGGAAAGAAGTTGTTGTACATTAAAACAAGATGAGCCTTTTTATGATTGAACAGTATTCCATTGTATGTATATACCACATTTTATTTACCCCTTCATTTTTTGATGGGCACTTGGGTTATTTCCACCTTTTGGCTATTACAAATAATTCTGCTATGAACATTAGTGTATAAGTATCTGTTTGAGTTCCTGCTTTCAATTCCTTTCATTACATACCTTGGCTTCCCAAGTGGCTCAACGGTAAAGAATCCACTTGCAATGCAGGAGACACGGGTTCAATCCCTGGGTTGGGAAGATCCCCTGGAGAAGGAAATAGCAGTCCACTCCAGTATTGCTTATAAAATTCTATGGACAGAGGAGCCTGGCAGGCTACCATCCATGGAGTTGCAAATCAGTTGGACATAACTTAGTAACTAAATAACAGAATTGCTAGGTATTATAATAATTGTGTTTAACTTTTTAAGGAATCACCAAACTATTTTCCACAGCCATGTACCACCAGGAATATACATTTGGGATGATGGAAAAAGTTCTGGAAGGGCTAGTGATGATGACTTCACAACAGTGTAAATGTAATTAATACCACTGGATTCACTTTAAAGTGGTTAAAAATGGTAAACTTTATGTATATTGTACCACACACATGCAAGATTAAAGACATGAAATGAGCCATGAAAACAAATTTAGAAAAGGAAGTTATGTTCCTAATGGATCAACACTGAATAAAAATGACTTTAAACACCATAATTATGTTTCTATAATGACACATATAACAATGCATTTAAAAGATGGTATGTGCAGTTCTTACTAGTCAGAGATGGTCTCTGCCTGAGCATGGAGAAATAATGTTTTAAACATATGTTTTTAGGAGGGTAGGGCATGATGTCTGGCTCTACTGGGGACTTAGCACATTTACAGTGACCAAAATTCCTTTGTGAACCACTCAAAGAAGATCAAAGAGAATAACAAGTACTGAGCATGCAGAGGTGATGGGCCTGGCTAGGTTTCCCTGCTGTGGTTAAGCTGTTACCACCTCAGCAACTTGACTAACTTCTTACGGTTTTTATTCAAGAACCACTTTGATGTGTGGGCTCAGAGGGGGATATAGGAATGAATGGGATGAGCTGAGAACCCAGCATGGTGGTTCCCAACTGTCAGTGAGAACCAGAATCACCCACTGGGCTCATTCAGTGACAGATGCCGGGCGCCACCCCCAGAGTGTCTGGGTCAGGGTGTCTGGGGTGGGGCCCAAGGTTTCTAACAGATTCCTGGGTGATGATGGTAGTGATGCTTGTCCAGGGACTGTACTTTGAGAACCACTGGTCTACTGGGGTTGGTAAGAGTAGGTGCCTCTAGGAAAGGTGAATGTAAAGGCTCCATGGGAGCACCAGGAAAGGGAGACACTTGGTCCTGCCTTTGGGGAGTGAGAGGGGCAGAAAGAGGGTGTTTCAGGGAGATGAGATGCAGCTGGGTGTGTCTCAGCATTGCTGCAATAAAGAGGGGGTGGAGAAGCAGGTTCAGAGGAGTCTCAACAAGTGGGCAGAGCTTCACCATATTGAACACTCTCTAAGACAACAGAACCTAAAAGGGTGCCTGTCTCCTAAAAGGAGACAGGAGCAAAAGCAAGTAGCTGGCACCATCTATCTTTGACAGCTAGGAAACCCCACCCTCCTCCCGATAAAAGCCTTCTCTCCAGAGAGACCCTGACAAATGCCTGGAAGCCAAGGGGTAAATGACTGCAAAGTCTCCTCCTAGCTATACCTGTACCTCCCCTCTCCCCCAGCAATACTGGAAAGGGATTACTGGAGAGGCAGAGGCCTTCTAATAAGGCAAGGTGTGGGGGAAAGACTTCCCCAGGGCTAGCAGAGCGCTGAGTTGATGGCCCCAGTCTTGCAGCTCACCTTTGTTCACCCTCCCGCCTGCACTACTGGCCCCACTGCCACGGCTAAACCAGAAATGCTGCCAAAGAGTGGCTTGGGAGGACTTTACCCCGTCCCAGTCCCTTCCCTCTCAAAGTGACGCCCCCCCAAAAAATTGAAATAATAAAAGGAAAAGTTTGATATAAAGTATGGATTAGAGCATCCTTAGAAAACTTTCTTATTTCTATTGAAATAAGAATAATCTTTCTTATTGATCTACAATAAAAACCAAGGAAGCAGAATGGGCCTGCTATGGCTGTCCAGCTTTAAGCTTTGTAAATAATAAGTAATCCTGATCCTCCAGCCCTTGCTCTGCCCTTGCTCTGCTTCACTTGTAACATTAACAAAGAAAAAGCTTCAACACCAGTTTGGCTCCTTGACCTCTGTTTATAATAAAATCATAAGACATCACCGGTTAATCATTAACCCACCCCTCTAGTAGCCTTTCCTTTGGGGCAGGATATAGGGCTTTATGGCCATGCCTCTCCACTTGACTGGCAGGAAAACAGAGAGAGTCAACACAGTGTGGCTTTCTGCTCAGCGGGGTAAGAATCCAGCTAGGGCAGATACTGTGGGAACCCCATACTACTGAACAGTTCAGCTCCCTGGACTTTTATGAGAAGCCATATATCTTTTAACCAACTCCAGAAGTGAACTGCAGGAGCTATAAAATATATATTAAACATATTTTTAGGATTTCCCTGATGGTCCAGTGGTTAAGAATCCACCTGTCAATGCAGGGGACATGGGTTTGATCCCTTGTCCAGGAAGATCCCACATGCCTTGGAGCAACTAAGTCCGTGTGCCACAGCTACTGAAGCCTGGTGCCCCAGAGCCTGTGCCCCACAACGAGGAAAGGCACTGCAGTGAGAAGCCTGAGCACCCTAACTGGACAGTAGGCCCCGCGCGCTGCAACTAGAGAAAGTCTGCACACAGCCACAAAGACCCAATGCAGCCAACAATAAATAATAAAAAATTTTAAATGTGACTCCTATATCCTAACACCACCCTGAGAATGTGTAGTATTTTTGAAAATATTTCTTTCTTTATTTGCACCAGGTCTTTACTTGCAGCATGCACACTCTTTAGTTGTGGCCCATGGGATCTAGTTCCCTGACCAGGGATCGAACCCAGGTCCCCTGCACTGGGAGCATGGAGTTTTAGCCACTGGACCACCAGGGAAGTCCCATAATGTGTGACATTAAGATGGATTTAGAGAAGATACAGAGGCTGCCTTCTCTTCTGAATGGGGTCCCATGGCTTAGCTGTGTTCTGTGTGGCTCTAGCCACAGGACCACAGAGGATGGGTGACCCCTGGAGAAAGGTGGGTCCCAGCTCCCTAAAAGGAGTGTACCTGAGCAGGTGCCGAATGACACCCACTCAGCCCACAGCCTAGCCAAGAGGAAGCCAGATGAACCCTAGGTTCTTTCTGAGTCTTCATATCACATACACAAAAAATATACAAGCTCTCTGCTGCAGCAGAGCCTCTGAAGGCTCTGTGCCTGCCCTCTGGAATGCCATTCCCCAGGTCTCACTCACCGTGGATTCAGTCCCATCCTTTAAGTCTCAGCTTTAATGGCACCTCTTCTGTACCACTTGGTCCACTGTAGTCCCTCCATTTTTCTCCATCAGCCCTTGCTTATTTCCTTCACAGCATTGATTGCACACTGGAATTATCTTACTCATGTACATTGGTTTGCTTATTTGTAATTTACTATCAGTCTTTTCTTCTTTCTTTAACATTTATTTATTTTTGGTTGGGTTGGATCTCGGTTGGGGCTCACGGTCTCCAGAGCATGGGCTCAGTAGCTGAGGCACATGGGCATGGTTGCTGAATGGCATATGTGATCTTGGTTGCCCGACCAAGGATTGAACCTACACCCCCTGTATCAGAAGGCAGATTCGTATCCACTGGATGGACCACCAGCAAAGTCACTATCATGTAAGTTCCATGAGGACAGAGACAGATCTGCCGTGTTCTCCATTGTATCTTCCATACTAAATACAATGCCTGGCCCATAGTAGGAATGTTTGTTGAAGAAATGAATGAATTAACTTCAAAATTAAATATCACTCCAAGGAGGGTATTTAGTGATTTTTCTCCTTTATCCGACTTTGGAATACTCATTCTTAAACTGAAAGTATCTATTTAGTTAAGTGTGTATTCAAATTTGATACACAATCTATGACCATTTTCACTAAATATACATGCCCAGACTAGGGGCATTTTTACCAGTCAGATCTTAAAAAACAAACATTGTGGGCTGATCAAAAGCTTTTATTGTACTAAAATTTTGACTGTTAGTTTAAAAAACAAAAAAAGGTGTGTCAACATCTAGAATGTGTAAGACCTTGTCACTATAGTTTAACCTGTGGGGGCAAGTTTTGATCTGGCTGTGTTTTGGTAGTCAGTCCAAAGAGACAGGCCCCGGAGACAGTGGTTAGGATCAGCTGCCCAGGCGCTCACACAGACACTGAAGGGTCTATCCCAAGGCTGTGGCTGCCACCACACCCTTGTTACCATACCCGTGTCAGGGGCTCCAGGTAGTTCTGAGGGACAGACTTAGAAAGGCCCCAAGGGACAAATATCAAAATAAAATAATAGTGAATGCATTTTATTTTTGGTCCAGACTTGTCAGATATAGTCCAAATTACAGGCAATATTTATCTTCATTAAATTTTCTGTTATTCTTAAGTACATAGGATGCAGTCAGTGAGAAAGAATAATCAGTAAGAAACAGCAATCAAACTGTACCAGTAATTACATGGTTCTGGTCTTCTATGGAGCTACAAATGCTTTTTTTATTATAATATATGCTGTCACATATGTAGTATATTTAGTAAATGTAGAAATTACTCAACCCCATTAAGTGTTTTACTTACCCCATACCATGTCTGCAAACATTATAAAACACTAAAATTATCCTTCATTTACTTGTGTAGATTGTTATTTGCCCAAGGCAGTAGTGAGTCTGTATGTACATAAGTATAAGTAAACACACCCATGTTGGAGAGAAATAAGAGGAGGACCTGTAGATAAAAAGAAACCTATGGGACATATTAACCAGTCATGATACACAGACCTTATTTGGACTGTGATTCAAACAAACTCTTTCATAAATACATATGACTTTAGTACATTCAATATCTTATAACAACCTATCAGGGAAAATAATCTGAAAAAGAATATATATATATATTCTTATATAAATATATATATAACTGAATCACTTTGCTGTACACCTGAAGCGCTGTATATCAACTATACTTAAAAATAGGAAAAAAAATTATGAGACAACTGGGGCAACTGAACATGCACTGGGTATTTGATGACATTAAGAAATCACTGTTAACAGTTTTTAGATGTAAAGATGATATGAGGTTATTTTTAGAGAGTTCTTACCTTTAGTTGTATATAAGCATCCACAGATTTCTTCAAAGTAATCCAGTCAAGGGAAATGGATGGGGTGGGGGGTATGAGTAACACTTAATCTGTCACAAACAGATGGACACATGGGGCCATTCTACTTTGCTCTTTACTTTTGTACCTGCTTTAAAATGTTGTTGTTTAAATTTTAAAACAAGACAAGCTCACTTTAAAAAACCACACTGACTCTTTTAGGCTCATGGATGTACTTGGGCTGCGTGCCTTTCAGAATGTGAGACACCGAGACTGCCTGCCATCCCACAGCCAGTCTTCTCTCTGATTGCCTCTGCAGACCTGTGTGTTCTAGGATTTCTGGCTCTGTCAGTCTATGGGCTTCCTTTCCAGGAAGGCTTCAGTGTACTGGTCTGATCTATTCAGCAAACACTGCGTGCCTCCTTCAGCCCAGAGGTAGTTTCTACCTCCGCCTCCAGGCCCTCCCCTCCCTTGCTCTCTTTTCAGGGCCACACTCCGTGACTTTCTTCTGGAACCATCCCTCCTTATCTGCTTCCTTTCCTTCTGCTTGGAAGTGTGCTGAAGTCTCTCCATTAAAAAAACAAAAATGCTTCTCATCACCCTCATCTTCCTGTAACCACACACACATATGCCTTTCTCCTATCCCTTTATGGCTAGATTTCTGAAATGAGCTTAAGAAACTATTCATGAGGTGTCTGGTAAATGCCACTGTGTGCTCAGACACAGGGGAGGGATGTGACATTGGCTTCTAGGCTTCCAAAGGTCTTTGGAACTTGAAGGCAGAATTCTAGTCTGGAACAGGTTTATAACAGTCACAGGGGAGATGGTTAAACAACAATTCAAGAACGTGCTGGAGTAGCCTGTCCAGGATTTGAGCTTGTTTTTGAAGATGGACAAGATTTGCAAAGGTGGAGCGAAAAGGGGGCATTTTAAGCAGATTTTTAGCATAAGAACATTTGTGAAGGTTGTTCTGAGGATGAGGCAGCTGGCCTGACTATGGCAATCAACCTTGGGAAGGTATGAGGGCTTTTGAAGGCCTTGACAGGGACTTCCCTGGGGGTCCAACGGTTAAGATTTTGCCATCTAATGCAGGGGATGTGGGTTCAATCCCTGGTCCTAGAACTAAGATCCCACATGCCCTGTGGCATGGCCAAAAAAAAAGAAAAAGAAAAAAATTAATGAAGGCCTTGACAGGCTAAAACTGTGAAAGACGGCTATGGTTCTGCTTTGCTTTTTCGGGGACAGGAGCAAGGCAGGGCATGCTGTGCAGAAACGGAGTTGATGGACGGGCGCAGGGCTCCACCTGGTTAAACCCAGTGGCAACAAGGAAGGAGCCTGGCAGCCAATAAAAAAGGCTGGGGCGGGGACCTGCAGGGAGCCTTTGCAGCGTGATATGTTGAGGGAGAGGGCCTAAACTGGGATGGTAGGTGTGGTGGTGGTGATGGAAACTTGGGACTCCATGACCCACCCCCTGAGGGCAAAGGATGGACCAGACTGGCCTGGCTCTGAGATTTTGAGCATTTGAGCTTTGGAAGAGTGGGGTCATTTGTCCTCTAACAAGGCTTAGCACCATCAAATTGAGATCTAGACCGTAACACATCAACCAACTGTACTCCCTGGACGTTATCTGAATCCTGAATTTTATAAACAACCGTTAAAAAAGATATGAAAGCAACAAGGTCCTGCTGCATAGCACAGGGAACTATAGTCAAGATTCTGGGATAAACCATCATGAAAAAGAATATAAAAAAGAATGGGTATATGTATAATGAATCACTTTGCTGTTAACACAATCATGTAAATCAACTACACTTCCATAAAAGAAAATTTTTTAAAGATAGGAGAAGAGGAATGAGAAGTTTTAATTACAGTTATTAAAAATAAAGATCATTTACTTCAAATAAAAGGATACAAGATACTTGGAAAATTTTAAAATTCTGACTGGTTTTAGTAAGATTAAGGAACGGTTAACTTTTTGAGTGTGGTAATGGTATTATGCTTTTGTTCTAAGAGCCCTTGTATTTTAAAGACATACTGAAATATGCACAGATGAAGTATATTCAGATTTGTTTCAAAAATTATCCAGGGTTGGGGAGCGTGGGTACAGTAGATGGAGGCAGATTGGCTAAGGATTGTTAGCTGTCAAAGCCAGGGGATGAGTGGCTCACTTTGCTTCTCTCTCTACGGTTCCACGCGTTTGGTGCTTTCCCTGAAACCATCCTGGTCCTTGGGATAACGCAGGTCTTTACTCTGGGCCTCGATAACACCTTGCTGGGAAGCATGAGAGGCGCTTTGAGCTGTGCCACGTTAATCTCCTGTTACAATCCAAAACAGAAATTTGGCCCGCTTCTGTTTTGCCTCAAACAGAAGAATTCATGAACTGGAAAGAAATAATGCCTTGATTTTAGTTGGGAAAACAAACAGGGAGATCCGTATGATCTCCTTTTTATCATGATCTTGGGAGGAATCTCATCCATGCAAGAGGGAAAGTCACAGCTCAAGGGAAAAGTCACATTTCGGCGGTAGCTGGAAATGCTTCTTTTGGAAGAGTCAGACCTGGGAGAGGTTTTCTGGTAGCACAGCCATTGGCATGAATGTGACAGCTGAGAACAAGCTGGAAGACGACGCCAGGGCTGTAGCTGCCGATGAAAAGGCAGTGTTAGAGCAACAAGTCACACGTTGCCCACACAGCAGCTGGGGGCAGAAAGGAGCCGCTGCCGACATGCCCGACACTGAGTGCCTTCGTGCACTCCCCCACCCTGGCACCTCTGTTACCTTCAAGCCAAAGAGATGGGAGGCTGCCCTGACAATGTCCCTAGCCGTGTAAGAAGGGGACAGAGCCATCACATGCTGGCAGAGGGTCCTGTGAACTCCAATAAAATCCCATACTTGGCAGATCACCTCCCAAGCCAGGGGCCAGCAATAGGATTTATTTTTCAGTGAGTGGATCCAAACAGAGCAAAACCTCATGCAGGTACACAAGAAAGCTAGGAGCGTAAATTCTGAACCTGAGCAAGTGACATCATTTTTCATTTCTTTTTTGATAGGGGAAAAAAAATTATGTGGGGGAATAGAGAGAAGCTAGGGGGATTAATATAGGCACTTACTTCCCTGAGAGGAACAAGCACAAAATTAGCAGGAGAATCCAGCTCAGTAAACATGTGAGGGCCTGCTTTGTGCCAGGCACTGCGGCCAAGGCAGGGATGAATGAGACACGGTCCTTGCCTTCAAGGAGATTACGGGTGGGGGAGGAAACGGGCCTGGACAAAATCTCCCAGATAAACCCTGAAACAGAAGTTCACAGAAGTTCGGTGATCCAGGCAAGGTAACTCTGTTACTAAGCCAAAGTCTGACTTTGGGCAAATCACTTAATTTCATCTTAATTTCTTATTTTTCATCTACAAAACGGGGGCAGTTCTTGCCTTGTGGACCCCACAGAGTTGTAGAGGTGTAAGGACCAAAACTACTAATATCACCATCAACCTTAATGACGAGAAGGAGAAGAAAAGGCTTTCTAGACTCTGCTGCCCTAAGGGCCTGTGATGGGCACTCAGGATGAGCGACCCCCACCCCCACCCAAGGTTGGCAGCTGAGACCGGCAGCACTGGACCAGCCTGGGGAACGGCAGGGCCCTGTGCCCTCATTCCCACAGCTGGCTCCCACTAGGCACCCTGTCACATGCCCAGGAGCTGCCTTGGCGTGAGCAGCTCTTTCCAACCCGTTCCAACTGGCCTGACACAGAGGTGAAGGTGCTTAGTGCCAGTAATCTTAGTAAATCTCAGAGCTTGGGAGCCAGAAGGGATCTTCCAGGACATAGTGTCCACACCTCCCATTGGTACAAAGGGCGAAGGAGACTCAGGCAGGGAATGTAACCTGCTTGGGATCACTCATGGAGGGGCAGCGGTTGGGGGGCAAGTTGGGGGGCGAGCTGGAACTGGTTCTTTGGACTCTCTGGGTCCAATACAGTTGCTTCTCTTTCCTAGGAATTTCTTTTTCTCAACCATGAACTCTGTTGCCTTAAAAAAAAAAAAAAAAATTACTCCTTTGGCTGTGCTGGGTCTTAGCTGTGACATGTGGGATCCAATTCTCTGACCAAGGATCGAACCCGGGCCCCCTGCATTGGGGGGCAGAGTCTTAACCCCTGGACCACGAGGGACCAACCAGGGAAGTCTCTCCGCTTCATTTTCTATCCTTAGTCTTTTCTGCTCCCAAACACCTAATTTAGCCAAATTCCAAGGAAAATTACTCAGGAAAAAAAGAAAAATTCCTCCTGGTAACGCTTCCTGAGCTCTGTGCTCCCTGGGGGCTTTCATTCTTCGGGGATGACGATTCCTCAGTGCCTGTAACACAGGTGCCCCCAGTCATGATGTGGGTTCACAGACACGAAATGGGAGGGCCTGGGCCTCTCTTTCAGGAAGCCTTCAGGCGAACCCCTGCTCTGGGAAAAGACAGTTCTTATTCAGTTCCCTTTCGCTACGGGACGCCCAGCTTTGCCACCTCTTCACTTCCCGAATCTTTCCCCTTCAGGCCTGGCCGGCAGCTTCTGCCACCCTGGCCGCGGCCCAGCCATGAGCAGAGCAAAGGCTGGCGGCCTCGCTCTGGATGCCACCTGGTAGCTGCACCTCCTCCTGACCCTCGGGGTTTGCGTGATACCTCTTGACGGCTTCCCCTCTGTTCCCTGCGGTCTCTAAGGAATTTGGTTTTGCCCTCAGCTGAGTAACCGCTCTGCTCCGGTCTGCTCCCTGGAGTGACTGCCTCCAGCCTCCCTCTCCCCTCGTTGCCATCTTGGCGTAGTTTAGTTGCCTTGAGTCCAGGCCTTTGAGGCTGTGGAAATAAAAACAACACACTCCAGGAGAAACTATATGTGAGAGCTGAGAAAACTGGTGTCCAGTGAGAGGCCGAACTAGAGACCCTGGAATCCCTTCAAGTTCCACCATTTCTGAAATCTCTTCAAGTTCCAACACTTCTAAAAAGGTATACCTAAAGGTTGACAGCCTGAAAAATTAGAAGATTCTCCTGTGTGTGTCCAGACATAGGGCCAACTCCTCATAGCATCTAAAAAAAAAATTTTTTTTTCTCTATTTATTTACTATTTCCAGTGCTCTCTCGTGCCTCCTGAAGCTCCAAGTTTCTTCTGGGATAATTTCCCTTAAAGCCTAAAGAGCTTTCATTCACATTTCTTACAGAGTATTTCTGCTGGTCACAAATTCTCTAGTTTTATCTGATAATACTTATTTTCACTGGTTATAGAGTTCTGGGGTTGACAGCTTTCTTTCAACATTTTAAATATTTGTTTCTTTATGTGGCTGCACCTGGTCTTGGTTGTGGAATGGAGGATCTTGCAGCACTGGAATTCTCAGCTGCAGCATGTAGGACTGTTTTAGTTGGGGCGTGTGGAAGACTCTTACTTGCAGCATATGGGATCTAGTACCCGGACCAGGGATTGAACCTGGGGCTCCCGCATTGGAAGTGTGGAGTCTTAGCCACCGGACCACTAGGGAAGTCCCTCCTCATAGCATTTTAAATGAACGTGGTCATCAAGTTTTGCTTCTGACTCTCCCTACTCTCCAGTTAGAGAACAAGGTAGTCAGGGATGGGGAACACACAGACACACACACACAGACACACACACACTCACTCACTCTCTCTCTCTTTTGAAACAACGCTGTGGTCTGTGGAAGAGTGCCCAGAAGAAGTGGTGTTCCTTCCCCCAACTCCATCTCAGAACATATTTCCTTGTGCTGAAATACTGATGAATGAACTCCAGGTGGCAAACCTTGATTCCCAACTCCTAGAGAGCCCACAGGGCACAACTGTTCCACTCCAACGAGCCATGACCTGCCAGTTATTCACTTTTCTGGAGAAACGTCAGCTTGAAAATCCATTTAATTACCATGGGAGATAATCTTTTAAACACAGCCTGACATTCTTGAAAGACTTTTCCCTGTGGGAGTCAGAAATTTTATCTGCAGTGGGACTGGATTGTTTATTTTCATTTCCAGGGGAAGGACTATTACCTGGTAGTCAGCAAGAAGCCTGAGCCCTGGTGGGTTTCTTTGTTAAGTCTGTTCCTCCTCACTGCTAGTTTGTCAATTAGATTGTAATAATTAGTTTGTAATATTGTCATTCTTTCCCCCAGTGTAAACACTGCATTTAGTTCTGTGATTACTTGCTACCTTTCAAATTTCCCTATCAAGTTGCAGGGTTTTTACTTACTCTAGACCTGGGTATTCAAAGTCAATGTCCTCAAGGGTTTCCTATCAGGAAGATCATAGTCTAGATTACCAGCCTCAAAGACCTACCCGGAGTTGTAGTCAGCAAGACACCAATTTTTCCAACATTTGGGACATTCTAGTGGATTAAATAAATTCTTCCCTGCTAGAAGAGGGGAGGGGACCAGGGCAAGAGGGGTAGGGGAGTAAGGGGTACAAACTATTAGGTATAAGACAAGTTACAAAGATATTGTACAACAAGGGGACTATAGCCTATATTTTATAATAATTTTAAATGGAGTATAACCTTTAAAAACTGTGAATCACTATATTGTACACCTGTAACATATAACACTGTACAATAACTATACATCAAACCAGTCGATCCTAAAGGAAATCAACCCTGAATATTCACTGGAAGGACTGATGCTGAAGCTCCAATACTTTGGCCACCTGAGTTGGCAAAGAGACAACTCAATGGAAAAGACCCTGATTCTGGGAAAGATTGAAGGCAGGAGGAGAAGGGGGTGCCAGAGGATAAGATAGTTGGATGGCATCATCAACTCAGTGGACATGAGTTTTAGCAAACTCTGGGAGACAGTGAAGGACAGGGAAGCCGGGCTGCAGTCCATGGGGTCGCAAAGAGTTGGACATGACTGTGACTAAACAATGACAACAACAAATACATCAATTTTTTAAAGTACCAAAGGGAAGACAGCCAGAGATTTTAAACTGAACTTTAAGAAAAAAATAATTTCCTTTGCTTCTAAAACACACACACACACACAAATTATTCCCTAGGAGAATGTAAGCAGGGGTGGCCCCAAGACCCAGAGTAACTCCTGCTCATAGTAGGTGTTCAATATACAGATGCTAAATTGCTGAGAGTCATGAGGTCTTCTTGCGGAATGGATGTGCACTAGGTTGAAATATGAACAATGTACAGAATAAAGTGGAGTCCCTGCCATGGGACTGCTCTGGCCCCTCTCTCCCCACATTACTTCAAAAGCAAACCATATGGAGACGTTTGCATGCCCTGACTCTGTAGGCTGGGGTCCCTGGACCCCAAAGAGCATACTTCTGGGGATTAAGAATAGAAAAGGAATAACTGTACTGCACACAGAATTAGAAGGTGAGGAAAAAGCTCTAGTGGAAAACTGATTAAGTCACGGGCTTGAACCTCTCCTTCCAGGTCCCGACGGGGAGAAGAGCTGGTCCAAGACCTACCCTTCCTGTGGGGGCCTGCTGCAGTCCCCGATAGACCTGCATGATGACATCCTGCGGTACAATGCCAGCCTCGGGCCCCTGGCCTTCCAAGGCTACAACCAGTCTGCCAGTCCGCAATTTGTCCTCACCAACAATGGCCACTCAGGTGAGGGAGCAACGCCGGAGACCTGCAGGCTGGGCTTCCCCTGGCTCCCTGGCCTCTTGAGTCTGCTGGGTAGGGGTTGGCGGGGGGGTGGCGTTCTGATGAGGCACCCAGGAAGGAGAGCAGAGGGGAGCCCTTGAGGGATCCTTGGCCACTCTCTGTAGGAGATGCTGCAGGCCCTGGGCTCAGGTGGTTCTGCTGGGAAAATACCTCTTAGAAGCAGCACATCTCTTGGGGTGGATGGGGAAAGGCTTGAGCCCATTGACCTATTCATATAGTATGAGAGTGAATTCTGGGTCCTCATGAATGACTCAAGGGGTCACACAGTTCACTGAGGGGCTCGCCCAGGAGTCAGACCAATCGGAGTTTGAATCCTGGCTTGACTACATATGAGTCATGAGACTATGGATAAGAATTTTAAACTCTTGAGGTTTCATCTGGAAAATGGGGATATTGACAGGTGCTATAAAGACTAGAGATTCTGTATGTTAAGATCCAGAATAGAGAGAAGCTTCATAAATAGCAATTATTGTTGTTATATAATTCTCAGCTTGGCAGATACTTCAATGTAGGTTCCATCTTCATGGCCAAGTATGTTAAACAAACATCCATTTGTTGGCTAAATTAGTTCCTGCCACCATTTCCCAAGGGGAACCAAGAAGGTGCTGCCGCCACTGGACCTGCTTTGTGGAAGGGGGACGTTCTCAGAGAAAGAGCCCAGGTTTCTGAGCCATACCTCTCTGGTTCCCACCTTGCTGCATCCCCCTGCCCCTGTCTGGGCCCTGGGCAGGTGATGCCAACCTGCTCTCAGGCAGCACCCAGCTGGCCAGGGCTCTGAAGACTGCCCCTCCTCTCCCTGCAGTGAAGGTGAAACTGCCCAAGGACATGCAGGTCTGGGGCCTCGGGGCCCGCTACAATGCCTCGCAGCTGCACCTGCACTGGGGGGACAAGAACGACCCTCACGGCTCTGAGCACACTGTCGGCGGGAAGCACTTTGCCGCCGAGGTGAGTGGGGTGGCCCAACTGGCAGCGGATTCCTGGCGGTGGGTGGTCTGGCACTCTTCCACTTGGCTGGTGTGCAGACAAGACCAGAGCATGGTGGGTGGGGTGGGAGGTGGCCTTCATGCTCTGCACACCCACCCCCAGCTCTGCCGACAGCCCAGGAAGGCAGAGCCACTCCAGCCACGCTGCAGCTCATCTGTGGTGGCCCGCTTCCCTTCCTTCCCTGAACTTGCTGACTTTGTCTCCAAGTCTTTTACTAGGTGATGCTACTCCAGAGGCAGGGCTCCCAGAGTGGCACAGGGACACACATGCCTATTTTCTAGACATCACCCTTCTGTGCACACAGATTAAGATCCCACCAGCTTGTCTGGCTGACCCATCCCAATGCCGAGTCATACTGGGCTAAACACTCCCCCAACTTCTCAGCTTTCGTCACACATCATGCTGTTTACATGGGTCTTTCCTGTTTACACCCCATCTTTCCTTTCCCTGGGCATGGGTTGTGCTTGGAGCTTGGGGACCTGGGTTCAGGGTCACTCTTTTCTACCTAGCCACAAATCAAGGGATGACTGGCATTGTAACGCACAGGGCATCGTGGCAAGCAGAGACTCAGTGAGGATAGCTTGGGACATCACCACAGTGCTGTGCTGTGTTGCCTGGAGGTGCTACCCCCAAATACCAAAGAAAACAGGAAGAAGAGCAAGAGCTTTGCTCCTGCACTGCAAGTGTGCAGTGGAGGGTGGGGGTGGGGGGTGGTTGAGTGGCTCCATTTCAGAGCTCAACTGGGATTGCACTTGGGGGTGTGGTTCTGAATGTTTATGGGGCAAGAAATACAAGGAGATAAATTCTACTGATCAGCCAATGGAGCCCATGATAAATATTGACACAAGCATTCTCCTCTGTTCTTAAATGCTGAACTGCTTAAGATTTTAGTCTAATTAGAGTTATAAGAGGTGGAGGGGCTGTAACTCTGGCCTAATAGGATGGCCCTACTGGAGCTGCATGTATTTCAGACCAGGTCCTTCTCTGAACCTCCAGGACTTCATTTCTTTCAGCCTAATTGCAATGAGGAAGCCTCTATTTTCCCAACGGGAGTAAAGGAGTTAGGGTATAGGGTGAGAGGATTTAGGCATTTAAAAATAGTCACTGTATTTTCTGCTATTAAGCCACATCATGAGACCAAGAGCTTGGTGAAGATGGACCATTAATGTCAATAATACAGAAAAAAAAAATCAGTGAAAGTGAAAGTGTTAGTCACTCAGTCGTGTCTCACCCTTTGCGACTCACCAGGCTCCTTCCTCTATCCATGAGATTCTCCAGGCAAGAATACTGGAGTGGGTTGCCATTTCCTTCTCTAGGGGATCTTCCCGACCCAGGAATCAAACCCAGGTCTCCCACATTAGAGGCAGACGCTTCAATCTCTTAGCCACCAGGGAAGGTTCAAAAAAATTCTTTATGGAGGGCCCTTGAAAGCGTAACAGTTTTTCTGGATTGACTTTATATATGAAGACTCTGGTGGGAACTTNGGAATCAAACCCAGGTCTCCCACATTAGAGGCAGACGCTTCAATCTCTTAGCCACCAGGGAAGGTTCAAAAAAATTCTTTATGGAGGGCCCTTGAAAGCGTAACAGTTTTTCTGGATTGACTTTATATATGAAGACTCTGGTGGGAACTTCCCTGGTGGTTAAAGGCTCTGAGATTCCAATGCAAGGGGTGTGGGTTCAATTCCTGGTCGGGGAAATATCATCCCTCACGCTATGCAGTGTGGCTAAATAAATATATAAAATAAAAGTAACATTAAAAAAGATAAGCCTTTCTCAATCCTCTCCTCGGGGAACGCTTTCTGTTTGTATTAGTCTTCACCTCCTCTTGATTTCATCTGAACAAGTGAGAAAAGTGCTGAAACTGAACACAAGCTCAACGGTCAGCAGTAAAAAGAAACAGGGATACGGGACCTTTGGGGTTGTAGCCACATAGAGCTCCGCACCATTTCGTAAAGCAGTGCCAGGACAGGGTGGTGCGGGGCAGTGCAGAGGCTACATCTTTTGGGGATAAAGATGAGGAAGCAGGAGCCCCTAAGAAATCCTTCATAGGGAACCAATGAAAAGAAAAACTAATGGGATTAATTTTTTCCGTTAGAAAAGGCCACTTGAAAAGTGGGGAACATTGAGCTCTATTTATTAAAATAGGCTTGAATTCTACTTATTATCACATAAGATGGATCATCAAAAAAGCAAGAGTGTGCCAGAAAAACATCTGCTTTATTGACTATGCCAAAGCCTTTGACTGTGTGGATCACAATAAACTGTGGAANGAGTTGAGCTAGTGCATGTCCCATACCTTGCAGCCCAGCTGAAGTGACCCTTAGACAAGACAGCCGGGCGGTCGAGGGGTAGGGCTTTCAGGCTCAGCCAAGCTGTAGAGTAGCATGGTTAGAATCTGCTTGATCCTCAGGGACCTGGGTAATTTCATAAAATGTTTTAAAGAGAGAGAGCGAAAAAAAAAAAAATCTTACAAAGCTAAGATGGCTAATTATCTAATTTTTTGAGACCAGAATGTATGCTTTATGGTTATCAACCTTGTGTCTCTAAAAGTTCCTATTTATAAATAAACTCTATTAGATGAAAAACTATCAATTTTTCCCAGTAACCAAATGAAACACCAGAAGAGTTCCCACCTACGAATCCCCCTCCACACATACAGGGTCTGAATAGTCAGAAGTAGTCATCGAATGTGCTGAGAAATGGAGTCCTAGTCACACCTCATGCACATCATGCCACGTGTTACTGAGTACGCCCCACATTAGCCCCACGTTTCTCTTCCATGGTAGAGAAGAGAACACCTCGCCAGGGATGTTTTCTTCACTTCCAACAAGCCTCTGGCCCAGACAGGAGGAAAAGGGGTCAGGCAGAAACCTGGGACCACCATTCATGGTCCAGCATCAGCTGAGCCTTCCAGGGTATCTCCCCTGCCTCCCCCATACTGCCCTGTGGGTCTTCTGCAACACGGCAGGTGCTTCACATGTGCACGCTACAGACTTTTTCACACATGGGTCCCTCAGTCTGGGATGCCCTGCACCTCTCCCACCTAGAAAACTCTTTCAGGACCCAACTCTAATCATATCCTGCCATCCTTCCCCATTCCTCTGAGGGTGACCTACAGTCTCCTGCTCCTGTGTGGCCAGAACACAGTTATAGCTCTGTATACTTCTGTTACAGTTCTTGGCATAACACAGAGTAATGATCTACTGTCATGTACCAAAAAAAAAATCTACATTATCCATAGACCACAAGCCCCTAGAGCAGGGATGATGGGCGTCTTACATGCTTTTTGTGCCTGGTGCTCATTGCAAGTTTGAAAGGATGGAGCCGACTCAGCTCCTTTCCCCTCCCCTACCAGTGTCTTCTCCGCAGAACCATCTCAACAGAAGCCTGACTGGCTGTCAAGTTTGAGTTTTAGGAAGTCTTATTTTGCTTTGCTGTCAATTTGCCAACAGCATTGAAATCAATCTGCTTGTTGAGGAACACGTAAAGATCAGAAGGTAGCTGTCAAGTGTCAGAGGCCTGGGAGGGAGCTGCTGACAGATGCTGTCTGGCCTTCTGTCCTCCTCTGACCTGACGGGGATGAGAGTTCCCAGCACTAGTCAATCCTGCGGCCCAGACAGCCTGACCCACCGCAGGGGGCAGAGAGCACGAAGCGCCTGGTGCTGCACTGTAACCCATGCCCACTGTGCCAGGGTTTAGGCCCCTCAGAGCAACATGGCCCTCTCTTCTGGGCCGGCATTCTGCAATCTGGAAGGCAAAGCCCTCAGACCCTAACGTGGGTCATAGAAAGCCAGTTCCCTTGTGTAATCTGGTGGTCTCCTTTGGGCAGACTTATTTGTAGAAGTTATTTAATAGGTTTCATTGTGTTAAGAAAAAACTCCAGTAAAATATATCCTTTTAAGATGTTATGCTCCGTGGTTATAGAGGGCATCTTCTTTTACTTTTCTTAACAGAACATCCTCCAAAGAGAGGACCAGCATTTCAGTTGCTTGAGTCTATGACATATTAAGCACAATAATAAGGATTTTACCAGCTGAAACTGGATTTTATATATTTAAACTCTCAAATCCCTGCTAAACCCAAATGCTCCCTGCCTCTTTTATAAGACTGGAGCCTGCTAAAGACATATGTAATGTGTACATATGTAATCACTATAGAACATGTCACCTACCACAACAGCCCATATTTTAATACTTTGAAAAGGACTGTATTCCTTTTTATTCGAAATTCTGTCTGAATAAGCAGAATTGCAAATACACCTAGAAATTGCTAGACTTGTTCCAGGAACTTTGAGCTGTACACAGGAGGTGTTTGTTCCTCCTGCTGGACTTTTCTGAGTGTGCACTTGAGGCTCCAGAAGACCTCACATGCAGTTAACCAGCCTCCCTCGGTCCAGCAAGATACCAGTGGAAGACGCAGCTCCTGAGCCAGCCAGAACAGGTAGTTGTACCCTGTGGCGAGCAGCATGTCGATCTCGGGGGTCTGAACCTTCCCCGGTGAGGCATGTGGCACTGGGGTTCTTCCATATCTGTGTGATTCCTTCTGTGTGTAGTACTGTCCCACCTCTGCTTGCCCTGACTCATACCAGAGCCCTGTCTGGAGAGCAGGCGGCTCTCCCATGTCTGTACCGTGTGCAACCCTTCTACCAGCTCAGGAGCCCCTTTATTGCATTCTCATCCTGTGCCTCTCGTGGGCCATTGCCATCAACCAGCCTGTCTTGTTCTTCTTGTCCGTTCTTCTGTGGGAACTCCCTGTCTCATTCGCTGTTCAGAAACCATTTCTTTGTTTAATCAATCTGCAAATGAATCTCTGCCCCTCCCTGCACCATCTTTGATGCCCATTCTTGGCATCATTCCAGGGGCTCTGCAGGGATGCAGGTTTTGGCTTCTCTCACTGGGTGCTAGCTTTCCAGTCTCCCATCAGTTCTCCTGGTGCCTTTTGTGACTTCCCCTTGTGGCGGGCTACAGTCTACAGGGTTGCAGAATCAAGACACGACTGAAGCGACTTGGCATGCATGCAAGCTTGCCCTGCAGTTATCAGATGCTCTGACTTCTGCCTCTACTGGGACCTAAGCCTTATGCTGCATCCAGCTCCACGGAGGAGCCCGGCTCCCTGAGGCTTGGTGTTGTCTCACCTGTAAGGGAGAGCATCCAACATCACCGTCCTGTCCTGGGCTTCCTGGCAGGCAGAATTCCTACCAGGTGCTGCCCTCACCACCACTTCTCTTCCCAAGTGGCTTACATGCTTCACTTGCTCAGTCAAACTGCTTTGTTTTTGCTGCATCAAACACTTGGCTGTGAAGCCTCTATCCCAGAATCTGGGGATTTCCTCATCTTCCACCTGCTTGGTCTTGTTTCACTGTTTGCGAGGAGAGGCAACTTAGGCCCTAACCAGTCATCATCCAGAAGCAAGGAACCCACCTTAGAGCCCTGGATTAAATTCAGCTATTGTTTATAGGGCCTAAAACAGCTAAGGACACTGCTCAGTAACGCAGGAAAATCAGACTCTCCTTCCAGAACAGCCACCCAGCTGGGTCACGTGTTCTTGAGAAAAGCCTCACGCCTGGAGCCTTGCTTCTGGAGGCTTTGCTCTGCTCCCTAAGACCATGGCCTGGGGGCACCTCCTCCAGCCCTGGAGATGGGCTCTCAGCTCTCTGGGGACCTGCCTGGCTCTCAGGATCTTCAAGGTGACTGTGAAAGCAACAATTTTAGAAACATCCAGTTTGGACAGCTTAACCAAGTGGTCAGGCTTACTAGTAACCATCTTACGTGGCAAGAACTAGTTTGGTACCACAAGCATCTAGAGCTTTAGGAACAAAGAACAAAAGTCCATTTCATCAGAAAGGATTGAGAAAAAAAAAAAAAACCACGACCAGTTGGGGTTCTTTTCGGTGGTGGTTGTTTTTAAGATCCTGGAGGCCTTGGTTACCTTTGCATGCCTGTATGTGTGCTAAGTCACTGCAGTCGTGTCCGACTCTGTGCGATCCTATGGACAGCAGCCCCCAGGCTCCTCTGTCCACAGGATTCTCTAGGCAAGAATACTGGAGTGGGTTGCCATTTCCTTCTCCAAGAAGAGAAGACAGTGAAGGTCAAATATCCCCGATAAAATATCAGGTAGGGGCTTGTGGCCCAGAGCTGGACACTATGCAAAAATGAGGTAACCAGATCTCAATTAACGTTAAGAATTTGAGACGCCTGTATCACAACTGAAGACAGAGCTTTTTACAGTAGACTCCCTTCTGAGCAGCACTCCTAGATATTTCTATTATCTGGTACACCTAAACTTCCAAGTATTCTCCAATTGATGCTCTAAACACCTCCAAGGTTCTGTAGGTGCTCCAAAATCAAAGAAGGTCACATCATGCCTGGTAGTGTTTTGGTGTTAGCCTATATTATATAACAGTTATTTAAAAATTGGTAATCCATATTTAGGCTCAATGATGGCTCCAGTAATCTTATTAACTGGAATATCCCATTCTCCCAATAGGATCAGTGATCAGAGCTCATTATACAACCAAAACCAAAATGGGGGCAATAGAATCTAGTCACCAGTGATGAAACAGCCCACTGACCAACTCTCTGATGCAAGATCACCAGGATGTTTCAATGCAACCTCAACATTTCGTAGAGTTTCATGATGACCAGCTATCCAAACTCTTAGGTTTTAGTAGGATTCAGAATCCTTTAGGTTACCTTAGGTGCCTTAAACAAAACAAAACACCAAATTATAGTGTGCAGAGGCCACAGGCCATGTAGAGAACAGAGCATATGTTGTACAAACACTTGACTTATGTCCTGAGGGTCTCCCCAAGCCACAGATTGGTCCTTGTGTTCAGGGCAGGGAATCAGGCCAGGGGAGCCACGTTCTTTGCCACCCAAGAGGCTGCGGGCTGCCAGTGGTGGCTGGCAAGAGCCAAGGGAACAGGCCACCCTGCTCTTTGTGGATGGCTCCTAACCATACCTGCTCCAGTCATCCTTACAACAGCCTGGGGCCACCCAGGAAGCCAGACCAAGGGCTCCTAGAGCCCAGGCTTGGACCAGTGAGGTTACAGACTCAGTATGAGATTGTGGAAGAAGATAGTAGGCAAAGAAGATAGTAGGGGAAGAAGATGGGGCTGATAGCTCCAGGAGAATCAGCCAGACTTGAAGGTGCCAGACGGCAGGAAAAGGGGTGAGCAAGACCTCACTCTCCAGTCTCAGGTCTGGCTCCTCGGGGGGTCAAGTGCCCCAGGGGGAGGTGGTCCCTGGCCCTCTGCTGGCATCTCATACTTGGTCGGGTCTCTGTCACCTCAGGAGGCTCTGTGGGCACAGGCTCTCTGGAATGTCTGGCTGGGTGGCTACCATCTGCACAACTCCAGCTTCCAGTGTGAATTGGAATACCCACCCCCCACACCAAACACACACATAAGCTAGAAGTTTCTACTGAGATCAGAAAACCAGTGGATAAGCAGGTCTGTGTAAGCAGAGACTTTCTGTAGATGGAGGGCATGACTGGGAGGAGGAGGAGTTCTGAGACCCTGCAAGCAGCTGGGGTAACCGGGGGGCTTCGTGACTGGGCTCCTCTGTATTACCCGCGAGAACGGATTCACCCATGGCCCTCCCTGGGGAGGTCCTTAGCAGGCTGACTATAAGCTTTCTCCTTAGATCGCTGGGCACAATTTCAGCCCCACTGAAGACCTCTAACTCACCCCATTCATCCCCAACAATAACTCATGGAAGAGGACACAGTCCTCTGGATCCACATACCAGAGAAGGGAGGCNAAAGAAGGTCACATCATGCCTGGTAGTGTTTTGGTGTTAGCCTATATTATATAACAGTTATTTAAAAATTGGTAATCCATATTTAGGCTCAATGATGGCTCCAGTAATCTTATTAACTGGAATATCCCATTCTCCCAATAGGATCAGTGATCAGAGCTCATTATACAACCAAAACCAAAATGGGGGCAATAGAATCTAGTCACCAGTGATGAAACAGCCCACTGACCAACTCTCTGATGCAAGATCACCAGGATGTTTCAATGCAACCTCAACATTTCGTAGAGTTTCATGATGACCAGCTATCCAAACTCTTAGGTTTTAGTAGGATTCAGAATCCTTTAGGTTACCTTAGGTGCCTTAAACAAAACAAAACACCAAATTATAGTGTGCAGAGGCCACAGGCCATGTAGAGAACAGAGCATATGTTGTACAAACACTTGACTTATGTCCTGAGGGTCTCCCCAAGCCACAGATTGGTCCTTGTGTTCAGGGCAGGGAATCAGGCCAGGGGAGCCACGTTCTTTGCCACCCAAGAGGCTGCGGGCTGCCAGTGGTGGCTGGCAAGAGCCAAGGGAACAGGCCACCCTGCTCTTTGTGGATGGCTCCTAACCATACCTGCTCCAGTCATCCTTACAACAGCCTGGGGCCACCCAGGAAGCCAGACCAAGGGCTCCTAGAGCCCAGGCTTGGACCAGTGAGGTTACAGACTCAGTATGAGATTGTGGAAGAAGATAGTAGGCAAAGAAGATAGTAGGGGAAGAAGATGGGGCTGATAGCTCCAGGAGAATCAGCCAGACTTGAAGGCACCAGACGGCAGGAGAAGGGGTGAGCAAGACCTCACTCTCCAGTCTCAGGTCTGGCTCCTCGAGGGGTCAAGTGCCCCAGGGGGAGGTGGTCCCTGGCCCTCTGCTGGCATCTCATACTTGGTCGGGTTTCTGTCACCTCAGGAGGCTCTGTGGGCACAGGCTCTCTGGAATGTCTGGCTGGGTGGCTACCATCTGCACAACTCCAGCTTCCAGTGTGAATTGGAATACCCACCCCCCACACCAAACACACACATAAGCTAGAAGTTTCTACTGAGATCAGAAAACCAGTGGATAAGCAGGTCTGTGTAAGCAGAGACTTTCTGTAGATGGAGGGCATGACTGGGAGGAGGAGTTCTGAGACCCTGCAAGCAGCTGGGGTAACCGGGGGCTTCATGACTGGGCCCATGGCCCTCCCTGGGGAGGTTCTTAGCAGGCTGACTATAAGCTTTCTCCTTAGATTGCTGGGCACAATTTCAGCCCCACTGAAGACCTCTAACTNACTGGGAGGAGGAGTTCTGAGACCCTGCAAGCAGCTGGGGTAACCGGGGGCTTCATGACTGGGCCCATGGCCCTCCCTGGGGAGGTTCTTAGCAGGCTGACTATAAGCTTTCTCCTTAGATTGCTGGGCACAATTTCAGCCCCACTGAAGACCTCTAACTCACCTCATTCATCCCCAACAATAACTCATGGAAGAGGACACAGTCCTCTGGATCCACATACCAGAGAAGGGAGGCTGGTATGGTGGATGGGCTTCTCCAGTTTGTCCAGTGGAACCAAAGTGAAAACAAAAAAACCACAATAACACTGGATGGGGATGGATGTGGAAGTCAGGTAACAGGTTCTAACCAAGCTCTGCCAGCCCGAGCCAGCCAGCACCTAGAAAGTTATTTGCTGAGGACGAGAGGCAGGTGCCAGGGAAGCAGATAAGAGCCTACCCGGATAGACTCTGATTCTTACTCTTGCTCACCTTTCAAGTTGGCCACATTGGATGAAAAGCTGAAGTCTTACCTGAGTACAGAGACTGCAATGATAAAGGAGCATGGGGGGAGGGTTCATGGTGTGAGTCCCCTGGGTGGGCAATTTCCTTCACCTGAGCCTAGAGGGAGCATCCCAGAAGGGCTGCATTAGCCCCATACCTCCAACCAACCAAAGGGAGTGCGTCAATCAACACACTGGTCAAATCTGCCATGGTTTGCCTCGGCTAACTTCCAATCTTTTCCTCTCCCCTCCAAAGTGCCAGACCCTCCCTGCACAGGACTGAGTCCGGGTATGTGGCCGGCCGGCCATGCATGCTGCAGCTGGGTGATCGCTGTGATTCTCGGTGTGATCTGGGCCTCTGAGACTTCCAGCTCATCCTCTCTGCTTCTCTGTGCTGTCACTCTGACTGCCGGCCCCCTCCTCACTGTGTGTCTTACCCTCAAGTCGCTCTCTGATTCAAAGATGGGCTGCCAATCAAATGCTCCTCTAATGAAAGACCTAATCACTTTATAGCATGTGTACATTCAAAGAGCCTATCCAAGACCTTCTGTTGGCCAGGGTGGGAAAGAGTGCCTAAAAACTAGGCCAAAGCCAATATATGGAGGTTGGGTGACCAGCCAGTTGACCTTGGCAATGGGCCCTGACTGTTTGGGACTGCTTAGGACTGTGCAATAGAACTTGAGGTCAATGCTGATGAAGAGGAATCTCAATGGGCCTTGAATCCAGCAAGGCAAAATAGAGTAACTTTTTATTATGTAGCCCAGGGTTTCTCAAAGTGTGGTTCATGGACCACTTATCAACACATCAGCATAAGCTAGAGGTGTTTGTTAAAAATGCAGATTCCTGGGCCAAATTCCAGACTGAATCAGACTCTGAAGCTTGGGCTCAAAAAGAGTATACATTTGAAACAAGTTCTTCAGAGGATGCTGGTGCAAGTTTGAGAACCCCTGCTGGATAATCACTACAATTTGCAAATGGCCCCTGTGAGTATTCCAGCCAGTCCTGCTCAGCCAGAGACCAGAACTTGAGAACAGAGGTGGGGAAGTGACACCTTTCTGTGGATGACCCTGCAGCTGTCACCCGACAGCACACATGGGGATGAGATAAAGGGAAGGAGGGGTTGTAACGTGTGTGCATTACCCCTGCCCAGGCATCGTCCTTTCCGTGGCCCTGGCCTGTGTTCTTGGCATCCTTATTGTCCTGGCGGTATCCGTTTGGCTTTTCAGAAGGAGAAAGAGGTGAGCTGGTTTGGGTTTGAAATGGGAGTGGGTGGCTCTGGGTCCATGAGAACTGATCTGTCTGGGAAGGCAGGGTACATAATGAGGAGCTGTGCAACCTGTACCAGCTTATCCTTGGAGTGCCATCTCCAGACCACCACCAATCGAGGCCTTGGCATGAGAGGCTGATGCTGGCAGATCACGGTGCTCAGGGCTGGAGGTGTATCTGCCAGCTTGGCTCCCACTAAGACCTTGGACCTCTTGAATTTGGAGGGGCGGTCCCATGTGCCTAAACACAAGCACCAAGGCTGCTTCTTTCTAAGATCTTTTCATCCAGTTTTTCTTCTCTAAACCCAAAAAGAAAATTGAGGAAAATTTTGATTTCTCATTCGCATTAATGCCCTTTGCTCATGTCCTTATTGCCTAAAATAACCTATTTTTCCTGGTATGAAAAAACATTAAAAGGTTGTCAGAAACCCTGCTGGAACCAGAGATCTGAAGCAGCATGGTAATGAGACCTTCATCAACATGCAGGTCTAGTATCATCAGGTGTTGAAAGAGAACAGTTGAAAAATGAACAGTTTCCATTTTGGTTAGTGGTTATTGGGGGGCATTTCCTCCCAAGACCAATGGAACTTGAGAAAGGTTTCCAAGAGAAGAGTTTGACTTACCTCATTCCACAGCTGATTCATTCTTGCCTCTCTTTCCTCTTTGACTAACAAAATTCGTATGTTCTTGTTGCTCCAGTAGCAAAAAAGGTGCCAACAAAGGAGTCATCTACAAGCCAGCCATCAAGCAGGAGGCTGAGGCCCGTGCCTGAGGCCCTGGCACGCCCAGGCACATCCCAGGGAGGACTTGGCTTTGGACGCCAACTGCTGTGGCTCCCTGGACACTTGACATACCTGAGGGTTTTCTGGAGGTCAACCCACAAACACCTTAGACCCTCGGGGGGACCCTACCATCCTTCTGTCATGCCACCACCCCCAGCGGGAGTGTGGATGGGAAGAACTCGCCAAGGAGGCGGGAACTCTAAGCTGTCTGCTTCATGTGCGTGGCCTTCCAGTGGTCTGGATTATGGGGGCACAAACTGTACTGCCTTCTGGGGCTGTTACTGGCTGGAAAACACTTTCATCCAGGGGTTCACGCGAGTGTGGCTTCAAGTGTCTGGGTATCTGCTTCTTGTCCATGCTTACAGACGAGAACGTGTGGTCTCTGCTGAAGCTTTGTTTTTGAGGCTCCATTTCTTTCCTCGGAGCAGGGCTTGTTCAATTTCCTTCTGCTATGACAAAACCTTTAGTCTGACCTTACAATTGAGGGTTGTGGGGGAGCCGGGGAACAGGAAGGGTCAAGGTGTCAGAGACAAAAAGAAAATAAGAAATATTCTTTGTAGTATAGTAAGCCACTTTCCAAGTCTTGTCCTTCAGATCAGATGCACTAACTANCAGGGGTTCACGCGAGTGTGGCTTCAAGTGTCTGGGTATCTGCTTCTTGTCCATCCTTACAGACGAGAACGTGTGGTCTCTGCTGAAGCTTTGTTTTTGAGGCTCCATTTCTTTCCTCGGAGAAGGGCTTGTTCAATTTCCTTCTGCTATGACAAAACCTTTAGTCTGACCTTACAATTGAGGGTTGGGGGGGAGCCGGGGAATAGGAAGGGTCAAGGTGTCAGAGACAAAAAGAAAACNCTGCTGAAGCTTTGTTTTTGAGGCTCCATTTCTTTCCTCGGAGCAGGGCTTGTTCAATTTCCTTCTGCTATGACAAAACCTTTAGTCTGACCTTACAATTGAGGGTTGTGGGGGAGCCGGGGAACAGGAAGGGTCAAGGTGTCAGAGACAAAAAGAAAATAAGAAATATTCTTTGTAGTATAGTAAGCCACTTTCCAAGTCTTGTCCTTCAGATCAGATGCACTAACTAAACAGACCTTAGCGAGAGAGAAGACACATAAGATCTGGAAAAGTCTCACTTTGAAATCAGATTGGAGGGCTTTTCTTGGTGGTTCAGTGGTTAGGGTCCTCCTTGAAATGCAGGAGACATGGGTTTGAGCCCTGCTCAGGGAACTAGGATCCCACATGCCTCGGGCCAGCGAAGCCTTCATGCTGCAACTACTGAGTCTTCTTGCCACACAAGGAAAGATCCTGCATGATGTGATGAAGATCCCACGTGCTACAACTAGGACCTGACACAGCCAAATAAATTTAAAAAAATATTTTAAAAAAGAAGAAAAGAAATCATATTGGAATCAGAAGTTGCATGTCAAGCTGTGAAGTGTGAGGAGGACAGAATATTAAGCCCAACACAACCTCCTGTCAGGGGCATAATTCTGTTTTGTACTCTACAGATTTTATAAATAATTAGGCTGTTCCTTGAAAATAGGTTATTGCCTCTCTTAGAGGAGACATGAATTCTGAGATGACCTCAGCTGCTTTTGTATATAGAGGAAATGGACAGAAGCAAAATGGTTGAAGATCTTTGCCTCTTTTGCCCAAATTTCATTTCTGCTGCCTTTGCGGTGAGCCTACTGTCAACCTTGAATTGGGACCTACCTACTTCTCTGACTTGAAGGATGTCAAGTCATGGCTGCATTACAACATATTTTCAAACTATGAAAACAGGAGGTTACTTGTGCAGGTGCTGGCATCACGGTATTCACGGACCAGAAATAATGGAATGTTAACAAAGATCCTTCATGGTCTTCCCTGCCAAGTAACAAAGACAGTTTCTGAGACAACTTAACTCCTTCATTCTCTTCCTATCGACCTAAGAGCCCTGTGGATATCCGTCTGTTCCACGACTGAGAAGGAGACCCCCATCAACCTCTCCTGGCTGGAACTTTGCAGTTCACAGAGAACCTTTGGTTCTCACTCTCATTGTGACAGCATAGGGTGTTCTCTTCAGCGCGTCTAAAGTGAGGTTTTGGAAGTGAGGTTAAAAGCATTACTGCTAGCAAAGCAACAGCACTTTGCAGCTCCCTGCCTAGGTGACAGGTTTCTTTGGCATGTCTTTTCCCCTCTCCCTCTGACTCTGAGAAATCTCCCTTGTCTACTGTCATAACTTGTAGTAGTGATGCTAGGCAGAGTTACAGGGGACTCGATGGAGGCTCAGACATTTGTTGTCTCCACGAGATGCCTGACGACCCTGGAGCCTGGCATGGCATGCGGCCTTGCCATTAGCATGCCGGCCTGACGCTGATCAAATGACAGCAGGGACAGCCCTCAGGACCGAGCAATGGGAATTAGCTGATGCTGTCTTGGCCTCAGCCCATAACTGCCAATCAGAAGCCGACATAAACCGCTCCAGAGCTGTGGGGCTGTATTTCAAAGAGTTTTCTACAGCTTTTTTTGGACACATTCTGTGAGAGAACAGAGAAGTCACTGTACCTAGCACAATGGCTGCTGATAAAAAAGGAGAGTTACGGGGGTGGTGCAGACAGCCACACGTCTCCTGCCTCTGCCTGCTCGGCACAGCCCAGGCTCTGGGACCTCTTGGCTCAGATAAAACAAAGCCAGGGAGAGGGTGCCAAGAATCAACACTGTTGCCCTCCTTGCTAATCCGCGTGGGACTCCTGAGGACCCAGCCCTGCAATGGGGAAACCTTCCCTCAGGTTCTCTCTCCCTCCCTGATGCCAGCTGCCTCTACAGGAGAGTGGTGCGGCAATGCTGATGATACTCTGCTTCCCACTCACCCTGGGAGGGCCCGGTGCTGTGCTGGGCACACAGCAGGTGGAAGTGAAAAAACCAGGCCCCGGTGGCGGCAGAGACGCAGGCAAGGCTCTGGCTTCTCTGCCTCTCTGTAGTGGGAGATCTTCAGTCCTTTGCTCTGTTTTGTTAGTGTCAAATGATGATGACAGTAAAACCTGTACCTGTTTCCTTAACAGACATTCTAAGGTTCTGCTGCATTGACTACTGATCCCATTGTTGGTTCCACCTTAAAGTCTCCCCTTCACTCAGCTCCCTGAAGGCCTCCTACTGGCCCTTGGAAACCCCAGGGATGGGCACCACCTTCTGTCCCTGTGGACCACTGGCCACCGTGATGACGGTCCATTGAGGACTTCTGTATTTATTGTAAGAATGACTGTAATGAAGACATACAAATATGAGAAATTGTAAATAAAAATTTTTTTCAGATCAGACTAGTTTTTGGAAGTGAGGCTAAAGGTATTACTATTGGCAAAGCAATGGTAGCTTGCAGTTTCCTGTCTATGGTGATAGGGAACAAGTTAGAATGAATAATGTCATTTGCAGCCAGGTCATAGAACCCAGGTCCAAGGGAAACACACGGATGCCCTAAGGCATTTTACCAAGGATGCAGGCCTCCGATGTGTGCAGCCCTGGCACACAGGCACACCTAAGAGGATCCTGTATGTCTAGAGTAATCAGGGACTGGCTGGCTCAGGGAGAAGGCGGTATCTGAGCTGAGCCTTGAAAAATAAGTCATATTTGAACAGATGAATATAAAAGAAGGAGCTGTGGGACTTCCCTGGTGGTCCAGTGGCTAAGACTCCACACTCCTGATGCAGGGGCCTGGGTTCGATCCCTGGGCAGGGAACGAGATCCCACACGCTGCAACTGAGAGTTCATGCGCCACCACTACAGAGCCCATGTGCCGCAAGGAAGGTGAAAGATCCTGCGTGCCAACAACCAAGACCCAGCACAGCCAGACAGATAAACGTTTTAAAGTACTGAAAAAAAAAAAAAAAAGAGAGAGAGAAGGAGTCATTCCTAACCAAAGTGACCTGAATACAGGGAATGGGTCTCATGTCTCTTTTTACTTTAGTAGGTATTGTACCTAGCAGGTTGGTAGCATCTCTTGGTTGCCTGACTGTTACCTTATATTGGACTCTTTTTGCTGTCCCCCTCCATATAATCTTTTGTCTGAATCTAAGATTTCACATTCTGGTTTGCTAAAGGAAGCAGTTCTAAAAAAGTTACCAGTGGGCACCATCCCTGTTTGAGTTATTAAAAAAGCTTTGGATTTTCACTTCAGTTGCCCTAGGACCAAGACAGGTAAACTGTTCAAGGGTAACTCCGCTCCAGTAGGAGATAAAGCAGTGAGTCCAGCTTTGGAATAGAAACATTACTAACCTCTCCAGGCCCTGATGGTCTCTTCAGCTGGAACACAAGGATTCTTTGGTTCCGCCCCCTTGACACCTTCCTGGTGTCACAGCCATTTGCAGGGATGAGGCCAGAGGGGAGCAAGGCACAGAGCTCCTGCATAACACCCATTCCTTAGACTTGCTCCCATCCCACTGGGATGGAGGCAGGGATGGGGGAGGTTGGAGGAAGCACCTCCTGGAGCGAGAAATGAGCAACAGAAATTATCTCCCTTCTCTCCACTGCCTTTCTCTCCATTCCCTGAACACAAAGTGCATCTGGGCTGATGCTCAAAGAGGTGTGTTGATGAGAGCCATGGATGGTAAGGAGATTCAGTCCTCCTTCAGCTTGCCCATTACCTCCTCATCTAAATTCAGCTAAATGGACAATCCAGGGCCCAGAGTCCAACAGAAATACGATAAAATATAGTGTGATATGTGAAAATTTAAAGTTCTAGTAGCCACGCCAAAAGAAAAAAAAAACCTCCCACAAAAAATGGTGACACTTTCATAATATATTTTATGTAAACCAGTGGCTTCAAAACACTATCATTTCAACATGTATTTTGATGTGATTTTCATTCTTTTTTCCCTAACATCTTTGAAATTTGGTGTGTCTTTTATATTTACAGCTCATCTCCATTCAAATGCTAAATTGTCACTGAAAATTTCTGATCTATATTTAGATTTCATAAAAGTTTACAGTTGAAAAAGTGTGCTTAGGGACTTCCCTGGTGGTTCAGTGGCTGAGACTTTGCCTTTCAATGCAGGGAGTGTGGGTTCAATCCCTGGTCTAGGAGCTAAAATCCCACATGCCTTGTGGCCAAAATACCAAAAACATGAAACAGAAGCACTACGGAAACAAAATTCAACAAAGATTTAAAAAATGGTCCACATTAAAAAAAAAAACTCAAAAAGAAAAAAGCATATACACATACTCAAGTTGCTTCAACATAAAATTTTCCAAATAACTGAATCAATTATCAGCTTCTAAAATTAAATTTATTAAAATAAATGGAGTTTCTCAGTTTCAATAGCCACGTTCCAAGTACTCAGCAGCCACATCCGGCCACTGGCCGGTTCAGCCACTGTGCGGATATGGAACCCTAGCTGCCTCTGACAGACGCTTTGGAAGGGTTAGCCCTAGATGACTGTCACATAAAATAAACCTGGAAGAAAGCCCTAGAAGGAGAAGATGGGGGACAGGAGACAGAGGATGGGGAAATCCAGGGAGGTGGACTGGGAGGACAGGAGAGAAGGGGGCAGGCAGGAAATCAGGCTGAGGCAAGCAGGCCAGCAGACATTAGGCGTGGCTCTCCTCCTTGCACCTCTTCCACTTCTGGGGGTCCCCAGCCCTCCCTGCCCTGGCCATGCCCCTCAGCCACACCCTGGGGTCCAGGTGCTCAACGGTGACATGGCCTAGGGCGTCCTTGCCTTTGAGGAAGGTTGGGCCATGGGCACGAGGGCATCTGTTAACTTCCAGGGACCTCGCTGAAGGACGCCGGCCAGGTGCAGGACCTCTCTCCCCATTTCCCTGGAGTCCTAACATTCCCTCTCTTCCAGAACCTGCCATCCTGAAGAGGGCGAATGCCTGAAACCCATGTCTCTTGACTTGTTAGCTGTGCCCTATCCCTCACGTGAGAAGGAGTCACCTTCCTTCAAGGCGTGGGGAAAAGCTTGAGACCCACTTACAAGAGAGAGCAATACCTCCAGGGCCGCCTGCCAGGCAGCAGAAGTGCCACCTGGGCAGTGGGGTCACTGTGGCGTCACCACGCACGTCCACACTGGACACAATCCTCTGGCTCAGATTCAATAGTCGCAAGGTATAGGGGGAGGTGTGAGGCTGGGACACCACCATGGAGGAGAGTCACCACACCCCACCCGTGCCCTTTCACTATAGAATGACTGGACAGAAACAAGGGTCAGAGTGCTTTGTGGTACAGAATTATTCACCATAAAAAAATTATTGCAGGGCAGCACAGCATCGAGACTGCAGTCAACCGGGGACTCAGTAATGCCTCCTGCCGGTACACTTTGACTGTGTCAGTGCATCTTCACACCCTTATCCAACAACCCAGGGAAAGAGAAAGCCCTGCCCCGATCTTATAAGGAAAACGAAATAAGGGCTGGTGCTCTGGGCTGAGTCATGGCCACAAACTCCCCAAGTGGAGGATCTTCAATGATGGTGCAAGGTCCACCCTTCACAGCTCTGGCGACACGGAAACGCCTTCATGTAACAGAATTTACCATGCTTATCACAATCATGCCACAACCTCATAAAACCCCACACGATAAAGACACTAAAGGCCTTTGTGACAACAATTTCTGGAAAGTCAACCACAACCCCTGCCTCCAATCTGCTTTGGAACGTTAAACTCCAGCATTCTTTCAGAAAAAGTTGGAAGTTTGACCACTATTGCTAGAAGAAAAAGGAGTCAGCTTAACTCTGGGGATGTTCCCCTCACCTCCAGTTCAGTGAACCAAATTTCCCAAGGACATATTCACTGAACTTCCTACTTTCCTAAAGCTGAACTGGAGATAAGGAATAAATACACATACACATATAAACACATAAACACACACATATATAAATTCCATTTGTATAAAATTCTAAAAAATGCAAACTACAGTGACAGAAACCCCAAATCAGTGGTTGATTGGGGATGAGGTGGGAGATGGAGGGATTACAAGAGATATGAAAAATTGTTGAAATGATGGAAATGTATGCTATGTTGATGGTGGTGATGGTTTCTCTACATGTGTCAAGACTGCTCAAATTTTATACTTTGACTAGGTACAATTTATCTTACATAGATTATACCTCAATAAAGCCATAAAAAAGAAGAAAACCCCCATAGAGCCAAATAACATCCTGCCCCAACCTGGCATTTCCATTCAGAGCTTATCACCCTGGTGCATCGAGGAGGAGATGCCTGGCCAGGCCTGGAGCACATCTCTGGGGCTCATCCTGCTGGCGGGAGCCCAGGAGAGAGCGTGATCTCTACTCACATGGCCACTGTGACCTCGCCACACTGTAAGTCAAAGTCATTCTTTCTGCCTGAGTTCACTCATTTCAAATATTAACTTATAATTACCTGCAATGAAGACAACAGACACAGGGCCTACGGGTTCAAGGGCACACTGAGACCTCTATAGCAACTCTGTGCCAACGGTGACAGAGTTGACCAGCTTCTCTGAAACAAGCAGACTCTTCTGGTGAGGCAGGTACCATAACCAGTTAGTTCATCTGCTGAAACTAGTGTCCCAAGCTACCTAGACATCCAACGACAGGTCCCATGCATCTTACTTTCACTGCTTCCCACCCACGCGACACATACCCATTTGAAAAGTTTTCCTGAATATGCTACACCCTTTTCATGGAGAACAAATGTGGTCAGGAGCTCATCACTCCCTCTGAGCCACTGGGTAAAATCTGGATTAATCTTATGTGAAACAATAAGAAATAAGTACGTGGTCTTTGTCTTCAGTTCCTGGCACAGAGATCCTAAATGTTATTTATAAGAAGCCCCTTTAAGCCATACCTCAGCTGATGCTACAGAGGTGATGAAGGACTTGCCTTGTGGTCCAGTGGTTAAGAATCTGCCTATTAAGGCAGGGGACATGGGTCCGATCCCTGATCTGGAAACAGTCCACATGCTGTGGGGCAACTAAACCCACATGCTACAACTACTGAGTCTGTGCACCATGAACACTGAAGCCCATGGACCTAAAGACTGTGCATGCAACAAAAGAAGCCCCTGCAATGAGAAACTTGAGCCCCACAATTAGAGAGTAGCCTCTGCTTGCTGCAACCAAAGAAAGCCCAAGTGCAGCAATGAAGATCCAGTGCAGTCAAAATTAAATAAACAATATTTTTTTTAAAAAATGAGGTGATGAAGCTTGAAGGTTGCCAGAGGAGACAACCATGTGCCTGCAGGGCTGGAACTTTCAGCCCCAGCCCTAACCCCTCGGAAGGGGAGAGTGGCTAGGAACTGAGCTCAGTCACCAGTGGGGATGATTTAATCAATCTCACCTGCATAGTGGGACCATAAAAACTCTAAACAATGGAGTTCAGAGTGCTGCCAAGGGCGGTGCTAGGATAGGGGTGCGCCCACAGAGGACATGGGAGCTCGGCGTCCTTTCTCCATACCTTGACCTACGGACCTCTTTATCTGGCTGTTCCTCTGTATCCCTCTTAACATTCTTTATGACAAACGGGCAAATGTAAGTAAATGTTTACCTGAGTTTTGTGAGCTGTTCTAGCAAAATATCAGACCTGAGGAGTCATGGGAACTTGCAATTTATAGTCAGAGACACAGGTGACCTGGGACTTGCAGTTGATGTCTAAGGCAGGGGCAGACTTGTGGGACTGAGCCCGCAGCCTTTGGGATCTGCAAGATCGTCAGCTAATGCCAGAACTGAGTTGTTAATAAATTGTAGAACACAGCAGGTGTCCACCAAGAACTAGAGAATTGCTTGGTGTGGAGAAACCTACAGGTTTGTCAAAAGTGTTAAAAGCAAGCAGTATTTGCCTTTATCTCTCTTCTATCATTCAAAGTAACTTCCAGCTGACTATCTTTCTCATATTTCCTTATTCAGTAGCAAAGATTTAATGAGGAACCACTGTCTGCTTTAACACAGATTAAGTGATGGTGATTCAACCATGGTTTAAATACAGATTCTCTAGGCAAGAACACTGGAGTAGGTTGCCATTTCCTTCTCCAATGCATGAAAGTGAAAAGTTAAAGTGAAGTCGCTCAGTCGCGTCTGACCCTCAGCAACCCCATGGACTGCAGCCTACCAGGCTCCTTCGTCCATGGGATTTTCCAGGCAGAAGTCCTGGAGTGGGGTGCCATTGTCTTCTCCTTAGATAAAATAATGTGTTCAGTGATAATTGACATCACAATCTTAATTTGAGGAGGCAGACAGAAACCATTAACCATAATATATTAAAGAGTTGTGTGAAAAGACGCTATATGTCTTATCAACAAAAGGACTAAACAAACTGTATATCCCTAAGATGGAATACCATTCAGCAAAAAGTTACAACTTACCGATATACCCCAAAACATGAATCTCAGGAAATTACCTTGAGGAAAGAAGTCAGATACAAAAGAGTACACTTTGTGCTGTTCCATTTATATGAAGTTCAAAAGTAAAACTAATGTATGGTGACAGAGGTTGGAAACAGCCCTTGCTTCTGTGGAAGCCACTGCCTCTAGGAAGGAAGCAGGGGACGACTTGGGGAACAGGAAACACTCTGTGGTGTTGGAGAAGACTCTTGAGAGCCCCTTGGACTGCAAGGAGATCCAACCAGTCCATTCTGAAGGAGATCAGCCCTGGGATTTCTTTGGAAGGAATGATGCTAAAGATGAAACTCCAGTACTTTGGCCACCTCATGCGAAGAGTTGACTCATTGGAAAAGACTCTGATGCTGGGAGGGATTGGGAGCGGGAGGAGAAGGGGACGAGAGAGGATGAGATGGCTGGATGGCATCACGGACTCGATGGACGCGAGTCTGGGTGAACTCCGGGAGTTGGTGATGGACAGGGAGGCCTGGCGTGCTGCGATTCATGGGGTGGCAAAGAGTCGGACACGACTGAGCAACTGAACTGAACTGAAACACTCAAATGAGTTATCTCATAAGCTGCCCACCATCACAGAAGCAGTTTGCTCATTGTGTTCACACAGTCAAGATAATAAATAGCCCATATATAAAGAGAGATGAACACAAACTCTGCTGCACTCATGTAAGTTGCAGTACATTATTTTGAGACACCTAAACTTGAACTGCTAGTTTTTATGTGAAAAAGTAGAAGTGTTAGTTGCTCAGTTGTGTCCGACTCTTTGCAACCCCATGGACTATAGCCCACTAGGATCCTTTGTCCATGGAATTCTCCAGACAAGAATATCTGGTGGGTATCCTTTCCCTTTTATGTGACTACCCTCCACCCAACCAAAAACAAAACAAAACAAAACAAAACAGTTCATCATTTTTCNAACACTCTACAGTTTCACTGGGGTGGTGGTTAGATAGGCGGATACATTTTCAAGGCTCATCCAATTCTACACTTCTAAGATCTGTGCATTTTTCTGTATGTACATTATTCCTGGATTAAAAAAAAAAAATATATATATATACACACATACATACATGAATGTTAAGAAATCACAGTGGAAAAAGTCACTTGTTTTTCTGAGTCTAATCAGGAAACACTTCACAAAGAGTGACACGTGAGCAAGACCTTGAAGGAAGAACACCATGCTTTCTGGTTGGAGCTAAAAACAAGAAAAAAAGATGTGGAGGTTTGAGAGTCCCTGGTACATAGTAAGCAGGTTTCAGGGATGTGTTTGAGAATGCCTGGGAAGAGAGGATAGGGAATGGTGGGAGGCAGGACGGTAGCTGGGATCAGAGTGTGAAAGGCTTTGTATCATATATTTTGTGATACATAAAATATCATATACTTTCTTTTTTTTTTGATAATACCTTTTTTTTTCAATTTTATTTATTTGATTTTTGGCCAATCTTTTTGGCCACACCATAAGGCATGGGGATCTTAATTCCCTGACTAGAGATCAAACCCACGTCCCTGCATTGGAAGCGTGGAGTCTTAATCCAGTGGACTGATAGGAAAGTCCCCATATATACTTTCTAATAAGGACAACAACAAAGAAAATCACAGAAGTGCTTAGATTATGTTTTGGTTGATTCCGTAAATAATATATACTCATTCTTTTAAAATATAAGTATTTAATTATGTAGTAAAAAAAAATTGGCTGCATACCAAGATATGCGGGATCTTAAGTTTGATCAGGGATCAAACTTGTGCCCCCTGCATTGGAAGGCAAAGTCTTAACCACTGAACCTCCAGGGAAATCCCCTAATTATGTATAAAGCCAAAAAGTCCCCCATATTCTTAACTCTCGAAATAGTCATAGCTAACTTTTTTTTTTTTTTTTTTCCATTCCATGTGGTTTGTGGGATCTTAGTTCCCCAGCCAGGGATGAAACTCACGTCCTTGGGAGTGAGAGCGCAGAGGTCTAATCACTGGACCACCAGGAAATGTCCACTAAAAATTTAATTTTATCTTTCCACAATTAATTTATGTTTGTGTGTTAAACATTCATTTTCAAATATTTAATAAATAGATCTCACCTGCTTTAACTATTGTATTCTTGGTATCTAGCACAACGTCTGGCATATTAAAATACTGAATGGAAAAATGCTTTATACCTTGCTTTTTGTTTTCTAGCATATTCCAAATAACTTCATTCTTTTTAAATGGCTGAAAAGTGTTCTGCAATTGGAGGCAAAACTCTATTGACAGACAGACATTACAAATTCTTTACAGTTACAAGACTATTACAAGATGCTTATGTACTTGGATCTATTTCTGGAGGATCAATGCCTAGAAAATTGCTGGCTCAAACAATGCTCATTTCATGGGCTCTGGAAAGATGGTACTGCTGAGCCTATTTGGAGGGCAGCAGTGGAGATGCAGACACAGAGAGCAGATCTGTGGACATGGTCGGGGAAGGAGAGGGGAGGATGAACGAAGACAGCAGCATGGAAACTCACACACCGCCATATGGGAAACAGCCAGCCAGTGGGAATTTGCTGTGTGACACAGGAGCTCGGCCCGGCGCTCTGTGACAACCTATAGGGGTGGGATGCGGATGCGAGAGAGGTGTGGGAAGGGGACATGTGTATACCTGTGGCTAACTCTTATTGATGTGTGGCAGAAACAAGCGCAGTATTGTAAAGCAATTATTTTCCAATACAATTTTTTGGACAATACAATTTTTAAGACAATAAACTTAACTAAACAATTTAAAAACACACATCTCAAAATCTTATCAATATTTTATAAATTTTGCTAAATTATCACCCAAAAGGATTGTACTGGTTTGTTCGCTGACAACAAGCTATTCCAACCTTATCCTCAACAGTTCTTTATTTTATTGAGATTGACATACAGCATTGTATAAACATAAGGTATATGGTATAATGACATGACTTACATACATCATGAAAATGATTATCACAATATGTTTAATGAACATCTATTATCTCATACAGATACAAAATTAAAGATTAAAATTACAATGTGTGTGATGAGAACTCTTAGGATTTGCTCTCTTAACCTTCACATACGACATACAGGAATGGTAATTATTGGAGAAGGAAATGGCAACCCACTCCAGAACTCTTGCCTGGAAAACTCCATAGACAGAGGAACCTGGAAGGCTACAGTCCCTGACATCACAAGAGTCACACATGACTGAGCAACTAAACAACCACCATCACCAATGTTAATTATATTTATCATGTTGTACATTATATCCCTAGTAGTTATTTAACTTATAACTGAAAGTCATAGTAGTTTATGACTGCTTTATTCAATTTCCCCTTCCACTACTCCCCCCTCTGATAACCATCTATCATGATCTTTCTCCATTTATTATTGTTTATTATTGAGTATAACTGACCTATAACACTATGTTAGTTCTTATGTTACATAATGTAGTGATTTGGTATTTCTATATAATTCAAAATTATCACCACAATAAATCTGGTTACAAAGTGTCACCACACAAAGATACTACAGTGACTGACTATATTCCTCACACTGTATGTTTCATAACCATGACTCATTTATTTTGCATCTGGAAGCTTGTACCTCTTAAATCTCCCTCACCAATTTCTTTTCTCTCCCCACCCCTTCCTCTAGTAACCACCTGTTTTGTTCTCTGTATCTTAACTGTTTCTGTTATGCTTGTTTTGTTTTTAAAATGTCACATATAAGGGAAATCATAAAGTATTTGTCTTTCCTTGCTGACATTTCACAAAGTTTAACACCCTCATGTTGTTGAAAATGGCAAGATTTCATTCTTTCTATGGCTGAGTAATATTCCATGGTATTTTATATTATACACTCACACACACACACACACACAAATATACTGGGCTTCCCTTGTGGCTCAGCTCGTGAAGAATCCGCCTGGAAAAGGGAAAGGCTACCCACTCCAGTATTCTGGCCTGGAGAATTCCATGGACTACATATATAGTCCCTGGGGTGCAGAGTCAGACATGACTGAGTGACTTTCACCTCATATAAATATATACAGCACATCTTCTTTACCCATTTACCTATCGACAGGCACACATGGATTGCTCCCATATCTTGGCTATTATAAATGCTGCAAGGAACACAGGGTGCATGTATTTTTTTTTAATTAGTGTTTTTGTTTTCTTTGGATAAATACCAATGGGTGGAACTGCTGGACCATATAGTAGTTCTATTTTTAACTTTCTGAAGAACCTCCATACTGTTTTCCATAGTGACTAAATCAACTTACATTCTCATCAACAGTCCAGAGGCTTGCCTTTTCACTACATCCTTGCCATCACTTGTTATTTGCAGCCTTTCTGATGATACCACCTGACAGGTGTGGGTGATATCTCAGTGTAGTTTTGATTTGCATTTCCCTGATGATTACTGATGTGGAGCACCTTTTCATGTGCCTGTTGGCCAACTAAATGTCTTCTCTGGAAAAATGTCTTTTCAGATCCTCTGGTTGTTTAATTGGATTGTTTGTGGGGTTTTTTTTTTTTTTTAATGTTGAGTTTTATGAGTTCCTTATATATTTTGTTTTATTAACCCTTTATCAGATATATTATTTGCAAATATCTTCTCCCATTCAGTAAGTGGCCTTTTCATTTTGATGATAGTTTCTTCTGCTGTGCAAAAAGCTTTTCAGCTTGATGTAGTCCCATTTATTTTTGCTTGTTTTCCTTGAGACATATTCAAAAAAATATTACTAAAACTGATACCAGAGTACTGCCTTTGTTTTCTTCTAGAAGTTCTACGGTTTTATGTGTCTGTTTTTTATGCCAATACTACAATGCTTTGATAACTACAGCTTTATAACATATCTTTTTTGGTAGAATTCTTCAGTGAAGCCTTTTAGGAATTTATGTAAACTACAAATTCAGAGTCTTTAATACACATAGGGAATTTCTGGTTAGCTCCAATATATAAAGAGCTTGAAAGCTGTCACTCCCACACTTAGAGTAATTCTAAAGTAAAAAGTAAAATTCTAAAAAAATTCTAAAAGTAAAAATCAGTATTTTTCTCACCTTCATTAGAGAAGGTTAAGGGATGTAGGGTCACCAAAAAACAGATTTAGTCTTAAGATTATAGGACATCTCTTCTTCCACACCAACCTTACTGTCAACCAACAGGGCTCCAATACAAAAACAGTGGATTACAGTTCAAAGATCTGCAAGACATGGACTTTCTTTGAGAAGGAGCACATGGGAAAGCCCAAAGTCAGGAGGGGAGACAAAAGCAAGGGCACTGGAAGGACCGGAAGCCTCTGGTACTTAGAACTGCAGCTAACATTAGACACAGTCCACCTCTTGCTCAGACTGACACAAAACTTATATCAAAGGCCTATTTACTTCAGTTACTATTACCCGATAACATATGTCCAGCTTTCAATCAATAATTACAAGGCACATTAAGAGGCAAGAAAAAACACAGTCTATAGAGATATAGGGATATTCAGATTTTCTAGTCCTTAAGTTCTTATTCAATTAAAAATTTGTTTTCTTTAAATTTTGGCTGCGCAAGCTCCTCCTTGAGGCATGAGGATTTTCTCTAGTTGCAGAGCATGGCCCGAGAGTGCGCAGGCTCNAGATATAGGGATATTCAGATTTTCTAGTCCTTAAGTTCTTATTCAATTAAAAATTTGTTTTCTTTAAATTTTGGCTGCGCAAGCTCCTCCTTGAGGCATGAGGATTTTCTCTAGTTGCAGAGCATGGCCCGAGAGTGCGCAGGCTCAGGAGCTGTGGGAGGCAGGCTTCGGTGCCCCAAGGCACATGGGATCTCAGTTCCCCAACCGGGGACCAAACCCAAGCCCCCTGTACTGGAAGCTGGATTCCCAGCCACTGGGCCACCAGGGAAGTCCCTTGAGTGAGCTTTATTAAAATGGAATTTGTCTGCTTCATTTAAAATTTTAACTTTTTACCTTTAAGTTCTTCATAATATTCCCTTTTTATTTAATAATGTAGATGCTGTGGTGATATCTTCACTTATTACCGATATTCATATTTTGTATCCTCTCTTTTCTCCTTATCAATCTGGACACAGTTTTACCAACTGTATTGATTTTCTCAAAGAAGATTTTCATTTCATTGATTTCTCCACTTTTTTCTTGCTTTCTATCTGACTTACGCTATTCTTGTATGCTCTTCTCTTCTGAATTCCTTTCTTCTGCTTATTTTAGCTTTAGTTTGCTCCCCTGCCTCTAAAAACTTTTTTTGGCCTCTCGCATGTGGGATCTTAGTTCCCTGACCAACGATCAGACCCACACTCCCTGCGCTGGAAGTGCAGAGACTTAACCACCGGACTGCCAGGGAAGTCCTTCCTCTGTTTCTAAAGTAAAAGTTTAAGTTCTTGTTTTTAAACATTTTAACTGATCCAACATTTAATGCTGAAAACGACCCACTGCATTCTCTCCTCAGGGACTCTGCTTTGGCAAATATCCCCTCTACTACATCAATTTTTCCCTTTCCACTGAATCATNCCCAATAGATGATAGATGTTATACAACCAGGGTCCAGTTTATAATCATTTTTGTGTTGACTGGCTCTGAGAATTAAGAAAATTAAGACAAGTCTGTGCTAAAAGTGAAAGTGTTAGTCGCTCAGCTGTGTCCGACTCTTCGTGACCCCATGGACTGCAGCCTGCCAGGCTCCTCTGTCCATGGAATTTTCCAGACAATACTGGAGTGGACTGTCATCCCTTCTCCAGGGATCTTCCCAACCCAGGGATCAAACCTGGGTCTCCTGCATTACAGGTGGATTCTTTACCATCTGAGCCACCCCCTGTAATCAAGGGAACAAGAGGGAACAGCATCTCTTTTTCAGCTGCGCAACTGCTGAGGGTTCCAAAAGTTCATTTAAAAACCGCTGATGAGGTGCCACAAGGTATCAGTGAAGACCACAGTGCCTATCCTAACAGAACTTATAGCAGTAAGGCAGACAGGCAATGAATGAAGAAACAAATAACTAATCACAGGAACATCCTTGGTCGTCCAGTGGTTAAAAATCTGCCTTCTAATGCAGAGGACATGGNTGAAGACCACAGTGCCTATCCTAACAGAACTTATAGCAGTAAGGCAGACAGGCAATGAATGAAGAAACAAATAACTAATCACAGGAACATCCTTGGTCGTCCAGTGGTTAAAAATCTGCCTTCTAATGCAGAGGACATGGGTTTGATCACTGATCAGGGAACTAAGATCTCACATGCCAGGGGACAACTAAGCTTACATGCCACAACTAGAGAGCCTGCACACTGCAATGAAGACCCAGTGCAGCCACAGTCATAAATAATAAAAAATAAATAAATACTTACACATTGTGATAAATGCTAGGACAGAATAACTACAACTGAGATGGTGCTAGTAAAGGTTAAGAACAAAGTGATCTACTCAAGGTGGACAAAGAAGGCGTTGAGAAAACGGCATTTAATCTGAGACTTACAAGAGGAGGTGTGAGCCAGCCTGGTTTAGACTAAGGGAGGGAACCCAAGCAGGGCAAAGAGTTTGGTGCAGCTGAGGATCTGAGAATCGCTATAAATGATGTGTAAGGATGGAGGGCAAGCGCGGAGATAGGAGAGGAAGGCAGGGGCCAGACAGGCATGTCGGCGCTAAGTGTGAATTTTACCCTCAGAACAATGAAGGGGTGCAGAAGGGTGTTAGGTCAAGGAGCTGAATAATTTTAGAGTTTTAAACTGCAGAGAATGGATTCAAGGAGGCTATGGTGAAAGCAGGGAGAAGAGTTAAGAAGACTGCTCACTGAATGAGTAGAGGACAGGGTGGTGGTGGCAGAGATGGAGAGGATGGATGACAGGAAGTGACAGGACTTGACTTGCTGGTGGGTGCCATGTGAAACAGAGAGCCCAAGAGTGACTTCCATGGTTCTGGCTTTAAGGAAATAGTGATAGTAATGAGCTAGGCAAGACTTGAGGAAGACCAAGCTTGAAAAACTTGGGGAAAGACTAAGCTAGGAGTGATAGGTGGGAACCAAGTCCAAAGAGGACATGCTAAGAGTGGGCTGGCTCTGAGATTTCAAAAAGCAGGTGTCAGGGGACTTCCCTGGTGATCCACTGGTTAAGAGTCCATACTTTCAATGCAGAGGCACAGGTTCAATCCCTGGTTGGGGAACTAAGATCCCAAATGCTGTGATGCATGATCAAAAAAAAAAACCAAACAAACAGGTGTCAGGTAAGCAATTAGGTTTATGAGTATGAGGCTCTGAGGAGAGGCCTGGGCTAGAAAGAGAAATACAGAAGCACAGTTCATAAATGGTCTTAAAGCCACGGCTATGAATGCGATTACTCACAGTGCTACTGTAGAGAGAAGGGGAAAGCAAAGTCAAGCTCCAGTCCTGAGAACAGTTATACAGTATTTGTGCTGTTTAGTACTGCAGGAGCAGAGTAAAAGCGCCAACACCACCCTACTGGCTTGACTCATACTGAAAAAGAGTTAGCAAGGCATCTGAGAAGAGCAAGGAGTCGGGTGAGAGGGAACCAGAACAGCGCGATGCAGAAGCCAAAAGAGGAAATGGTGCAAAGAGGGGGCGGCCAGCTCCTAAAGGCTGCTGAGATGGAAAAACCAAACAGCATCCTTTAGATATGGAGTGATTACGTCCTTTTTGATCTTGAAACATGCAGTCTTAGGAGAGTGGTTGGACAGAAGCCAGAATGCACTAGGAACATGACCAGTTTCGCTGTGATGCAGACTAGGGAAAACAAGTCGTGGCTAGAGAGAGAACCGGCAATAATGCAGTTTTATCTAAGATAGGTCTAGGGACTTTACTGGTGGTTCCCAGTGGCTAAGACTCTGCACCCCCAAAGCAGGGGGCCTGGCTTCGAGCCCTGGTCAGGGAAGTAGATTCCACATGCTACAACAAAGACCTGGCGCAGCCAAATAAAACAAAAGCGAGCCCCAAACCCAGGTATGTCTATGTGCTGGTGAAGAGAGGGCAAGGCTGGTGATGGAGGACAGGAGTAAGGTCGCAAAGCATTAGGTCTGGAGCCCAAACAGAGGGGCTGGCCTTTGACAGGAGAAGGAATACTTTCTCTGCTCGACCAGGATAAGGTGGAGAAATGGGTTCTTTTTAAGAAAGAAGAGGCTCTGACTGGGTCAAGGTTTCAGCGGGAGTGCTCCCCAGCACCTCAGCGTCCTCACCCTCGCCCTGCCTGCACAAACCCTTGCGCGAAAGCCCCAGCCCCTTCCTACCTGCTCTGGCCAGGGTCACAGGCTGATTCTGCAGAAAGCACCTTGTGCAGAATGACTGCTTTTCTCAGGAAGCATCTGGGGGCATGGCAGGCACTGAGTCCTTCAGGTTCTCCTTCAGATTCTTAAGGATAATTCTATTCCTCAAATCTGCTGAGTTTTAACATACTTTGTAGGATGCTAAGCTACTTTCCATCTCTTTTTTAGTTTTCTTTAATAAAATTATCTCTTTTAAACAGTTACAGAAACAATGCGTGATTATTGTAGAAAAGTAAAATGTACAAGTGAGTAAATTTTAAAACTTGAAATTCAGATAGGTTAATTTTTACACAACATTCAACATTAAGAGAATGTAAAGACAAACCACACTGTAGAAAAAGTTATTTATAATACATATATCTAATAATGGAGAAGGAAATGGCAACCTACTCCACTATTCTTGCCTGGAGAATCCCAAGGACAGAGGAGCCTGGCAGGCTACAGTCCATGGGGTCACAAAGAGTGGGACAAGACTGAAGTGACTAGGCAGGCATATCTAATAAAAGCCTCTTTTAGAGAATACCAAAAAAGAACCTAAAAAAAAAAAAAAAAGACAGACAATCCAGTAGAATGATAGGTAAAAGATGTGAACAGGCACATCACAAGAGAATTAATTATCCAATGGCTGATAAACATAGGAAGATGCCGGGAGCCAGCACGGGAGAGCCCACCCATGATAAGGTCAGGCAGAGAGGCCTGATGGGCGAGGCGACTCAGGTCTCAGGGGGTCCTCTGTCTGAGCATCTACCCTGAAACCAAAATCTGTCTGTTTACTCTCTGCTATACTATACTCTTCTGAAATTACCACCTTTTCTCTGGAAAAAGTTAACTCAGGGCTTCAGTTAACAGTCTCCTGCATATAAAAAGAATGTCTTGGCTTAGCCCCTTTGATGGCTCTCTAACCTATCCGCCATGTCAGCTTTACAACTTGTGGATTGTTTACAGCCCCCAACTGTGAGAGGCATGAAGCTCAAAACATCTTAAAGATATAGAGCCTTTTAGAGTTAAGAATTAGTTTGGTGAAGTTTGTTGAGTTAATGTTTGCTGCCGGGCCTCCATATTCTTTATCTTTTAAGCACCTGAAAGGTATTAATCAATGTAATTGGGATATAGGAATAGGGATATAGTAGTTTTGATGTTAGCAACACTAGACTTTTGAGTTAATTACTTTTCTTTGTTATATATCACTGCACTCCTCTTGTGTCCTTGCTATGTAAGAATGTAACTTTATTTAGTGCTTTCTGAGAGTGGCACCAGACTTTGGGAAGAACAACACAAATAAGTCTTCTGGTTGACAGATCTTTATCAGAAAAGGGCTATAAAATGTTAATTGGCCTTCTGGCCAGAAGATGATGTAAATCACCTAAGACTTGTGTATACAACTAAGTATCCAGAGAAAAAGCCTGGTCTCGATAATTATAAGCTGACACTTCATATCCATTGACCTCTATGTAAAATCAAGAGTATATAAGGCCTATTCAGACAATAGAGGTGGGGCCAGTTACTGGAAAGACTGGTTTCCCCCGTGTCTTCTTTTCTTACTCTATTTTCTGGCTGATTCCCATCTGGGGCGTGGAGGCTCGCCATGTCTACTTACTTGCCCCGGCTTCTAAGATCCACACGAAAGGGAGCCCAAGGTGGGGCACCCCCCGCTAATCAAGAGGACGCCAGTGGCCTAACATAGATGGTGCAAGTTCCTTGTCTGGAACTTCATTGGCTTTCCACGTAAACCAAGGTATTCAGCATCTTTTCTCCACTAAATTTTCCTACTACACTATTTCTTCCTAATCTCTCTTTATATTTCTAATTAAATAAATAAGTTTTTCCTTGCCTACGCCATCTTCCCTTCAAATTTCCTGGATCCACTGGGGCAGGACCCCGGCAGGAAGACATGCTCAACTTCATCCACCATCAGGAAAATGAAAATGAAAACCAAAACGGATACCACTACACATCCAGTGCTAGATAAGGGTAACAATAAAGAGAATGCAATGCTAAGTGTTGGTGAAGAGGTGGAGAAAATACAACTCATAAATTAAAGGTGGAGTGTAAGTTGACACAACCTCTCTGAAAAAGTGAGCAGTAAGAACAATTGACATGTACACCCCCTGACAAGGAATTCTACCCCAGGTATATATCCAGAAGAAATGTGCACACATTTTTACCAAGAGATATACACTAGAATGTTCAAAGCAGTACTGTTCACAATGGTTAAAACCTGGGGACAGCATAAATGCCTCTCTGTTGTGGAATGGATAAATTATGGTATACTCATACCATAGAACACTATTCTGCAAAGAAACAGCAATCAACAGCTACAAACAAATTAATTTCCCAAACAAAGACTGAGTGAAAGGAGTCAGACACAAGAGTGAACACTGTACTGTTCTGTTTAAACAATACCAAAAGGCAGGGCAAGCTATCGAGTCAGAAGTCAGGACCTTGGTTATCCCTGGAGGGGTGGCAGCAGGGAAGCAGTGAAGTAGCACCAGGAGCTCACAGGAGCAGATGTTTTAGCTTTCATTTGGGTTCGAGTGACATTGGTGTGTTCACACTGGGAAAATTCATCAAGATATGCACACCAGACCTCGGTGGTCTAGTGGTTAAGACTTTGCACTTTCAATGCAGGGGGTGTGGGTTTGATCCATGGTTGGGGAAATAAGATCCCACATGCTGCTCAGTGAAGCCCAAAGATTAGGAAAAAAAAAAGATGTACACTTCTGATTTATATACTTTACTGTACATGTGCTATATTCATAAAACACGTTTTCTGAAATCTGTCATTCAGAGACAACTATTGTTAACATTTTGGTATGTAATCTTTCAAATTTCCTGGGTTCTTTTCAATCATCAGAGAGAACAATATAAACTCTCCAATATTCAACAATAGTTACTGGCCATCTCCTATATGCCAGGGATTCAGGATACAAAGATTGACAAGATAAGATCCCATCCTTGATGATCAAACCCTAATTGGAGAAGTAGATATAAAAGCTGTATCAAAGAAAATCATGCTGGCCAGGGAGAAGGGTTATAACACAGCTATAAAAAAGGGCTAGGATAGTGCTTTCAGAAATGTGCATCTTTTCCAGGAAGGCCTCACATGAAATGAACAGTTTTCCAAACTGACCTAGGTTAGGGGGGAGACCCATCACTGCAGATATAACAGCATGAACGACCTGCGAGCCACACTGGTCAGTTTAGATAGAGTGTATGATACGAACTATAGGGAGCAGCAAGGGGTAAGTTTAGCACCAGCAAGATTCAGTAAGAGGTTTCTGTCAAACAAAGAAGTCTGGGTTTTATTCCACTGGCCTCTGCTACAACTCATCACTCTCTCTTCCTTAATACACTTAGCTTCAGGACACCTGACCCCTGGCTCTCTTCCTGCGTCACTAACTTGCTCCTTCTCAGTCTCTGTGGCTGGCTTCTNAGTTAAAGCTATGGTCTTTCCAGTGGTCATGTGAAAGTTGGATCATAAAGAAAGCTGAGTGCCGAAGAACTGATGCTTTTGAACTGTGGTGTTGGAGAAGACTCTTGAGAGTCCCTTGGACAGCAAGGAGATCAAACCAGTCAATCCTGAAGGAAATCAATCCTGAATACTCATTGCAAGGACTGATGCCGAAGCTGAAGTTCCAATACTTGGGCCACCTGATGCCAAGAACTGACTCATTAGAAAAGACCCTAATGCTGGCAAAGATTGAAGGCAGGAGGAGAAGGGGGCAGCAGAGGATGAAATGGTTGGATGACATCACTGACTTGATGCACATGAGTGTGAGCAAGCTCTGGGAGTTGGTGATAGACAAGGAAGCCTGGCGTGCTGCAGTCCATGGGGTCACAAAGAGTCAGATACGACTGAGTGACTGAACTGAGCTGATAGACAAAACGGATAACTAATAAGAACATGCTGTATAGCACAGGGAACACTACTCAATACTCTGTGGTAGCCTCTATGGGAAAAGAATGTAAAGAACAAAAGAGTGGATCCATGTATGTGTATAACTGATTCATTTGCTGTACACCTGCTAACAAAACATTGTAAATCAACTATACGCCAATAAATTTTTTTAAAGAATAAAACTCTAGAAAAAGGAAGACTGGAATCACACAGGGAGTACTTCCTCTCCCAAACTGCTTGTTTTTCTTACTTTTGANGGGTAACTTTAGTATGACTGAAATGTTTTAGGTAGGGAAGGCAAGAAGACTGTTCTTTAGATGGGTGAGAGAGCAGAGTCCAGTATAAGAAAACTTGATATGAACTCTAAATGGATGGAGAGGAGAGAAACATGAAGCAGGATACCATCAGAAAGAACTTTTCAATACTTTAGGTGAGAAATGATGAAGGTCTAGACGAGGCAATGGCTGGGATCATTCTGATATAAGTATATGACAAGTTATGATTAAAGTCAGACCAAAGCATTAAACAGTACTTTAAAAAATACACCTAGTCAAGTATTCTTTTCAACTTTCTTTTGAAAACTGACATTTTAATACCAGTGAGGAGGGATTAAGATGGGTACTCTTCGGGAGGGGGTTTCATATTTTTTTGGCCATGTGGCATGTGGGTGGGCTCTTAGTTCCCTAACCAGGGATCAAACTTGAGCCCCCTGCATCGGAAACTTGGAGTCTTAACCACTGGACAGCCAAGAAGTCCCAGGCACTCTTGATATTAATCAGAATGAGTAACAACAGTACAACCCTTTTGGAGAGAATTTTAGCAATCTGCATCAAGGGCTTTAATATCTTAAAATATTTAAAAATATTCCATTTGACTTCATAACTCCATTCCTTAGAATCTGAACAACGTATTGAAAAAGTTTCATATATAATGATGTTCAATTCAAAACAGCTTTCTAATAACCAAAAGTAGAAAAACAAATGATCGATCAGTTAAGCAAACTATAATTTTATGTAATGATATAAAGCTATTAAAATGTAAATATTAAAAGGATCCACAATAATGTAGAAATTGCTCAAAATGTGTTCCGTAACATAAGCATAATGCAAGACTATTTCAGGTTTGACTAACTTAATTAAAAGAAAGACACCTACCAAAAAGAAATAGTTTATGAGATCAGCCAACAAATTAATAGTTATCTTTCTATAGTAAGACTTGGATGATTTATCTATCATTCATTCATTCTTTTAAATGACTTTTTCTGAATTTCCTCATTATGCCGCGAGAGCGTATTTTACTTAGAGTGGAATCTATCACTTCAGATGTGTGGACTTACAGCTCCAGAGCCCAGTTTGAGCAGAGTAGCAATACTCACCAGGGCTGACACCAGCAGATGGGAGAGAAGAACTACAAGAAGGGTGTACCACTTCTTCTTCTCACAGCCATCGAAAAACACGATGCCCCAGAACACGTGCAGCAGTGTGATCACCAGCGTCATGAAAGCTGGAAGACAGGCAACCATTAGTGCCCAGTCGCAGGTCAGCAGACCCCAGAGTCCACCGAACATGTCCTTGGACACAGGCTCTTGGGGTGCACCGCACTACTGTGAGGGTTCACCCACAACTGACGGAGGACCCTGACACTACACTTGCATTTCTGAACCAGGGGCCAGCTCTGCAGCAGCTTCTCACCTGGAATGTGAACGGTGAAACAAAAAGTCAACCTGGATCTGGCTTTCAAGGAGTTTCTCTTAGGAACAAAATAAAATTACTCTGATATATAATCAGCTTTTCCAAGTTGGCCTTCTACACTAATCAAGAAACTTACTTTTTTTTTTTTTTGGCCACACAGAGCAAGGTGCATGGGATCTTAGTTCCCTGATCAGGGATTGAATCCATGCCCCCTGTGTTGGAAGCTCAGAAGGAGTCTTTACCACTGGACAGCCAGTGAGGTCCCCAAGAAGCTTTTCTAAATTAAAACAAGTGTCTTTGATTTAAACAAGTCTTCTCATTAAAGTGGAATTTCTTCTTGGATCTTTTTTTAAGGCCAGTGGGAAAATAAAAATATTAGAAATTGCAATAATCATCTAAGATTCTTCTTAAGCAATGGAAACTGAATCCGATCAGTACACATAGGTTTTTCTATGGAATACTGTGTGTGTGCATGCATGTATGTGTGTGCCCTGCATCCTGGAGATTTTCTGCTTAAAATGAGCAAGTTTCAGGAACATCTAGTGGTTAAGACATGGCCATCTAGTGGTTAGGACTCTGTGTTCTCACTGCCAAGGGATGGGGTTCGATCCCTTGGAGAACTAAAATTCTACAAGCCATGAGGCATGGCCAAGAAAAAAAAAGAGAGAGAGAAGTCCAAGTTCCACATATTCTGAAAGCTCAATGTGGGGAGGGGGAAGGCACACAGATTTCTCACTTCCACCATTAACACCCGCTATCCTGGCAAAAAGTCAAGTCTGACCGTTCTCCTTCACACTATTGGTAATTCTCCCTTGGCATCTGTGGAGGATAAGGTCCAGGAACCCCTACAGATACCAAGCTCTGCAGATGCTCAAGTCCCTTATAGAAAATGGCGTTATATTTACATATAGCCTATACATTGGCTTCCCTGGTGGCTCAGATGGTAAAAAAAAATCCTCCTGTGATGCAAGAGACCCAGGCTCAATCTGTGGGTCAAGAAGATCCCCTGGAGAAGGGCATGGCAACCCACTCCAGTATTCTTGCCTGGAGAATCCCTTGGACAGAGGAGCCTGGTGGACCACAACCATAAGGTCACAATGAATTGGATAGACTCAGTAATTAACGTACACACAACCCATGCAGAGCACATCCTCCACCCCCACTGCTTACCTTAAATTATCTCTAGATTACCTATAATACCTAATAAAATGCAAATGTTATTAAAATAGTTGCAAACATAGTGTAAATTCTATGTAAATATTTGCCAAGTCAGGCAAACACAAGCTTTGCTTTGGGGAATTTTCTGGAATTTCCCTTTCCTGAACATTTTTGATCTGTCATTGGTTAAATCTGAATGCAAAACCCAAACATATGGAGGGCTGACTCAAGCAATATTCTGAAACAATTAGTCTGTTTTTGTTTTTTTAATTTAACTTACTTATTTGGCTGCAATGAGTCTTAGTGTGGCATGCAGGACTAGTTCCTTGATCAGGAATAAAACCTGGGCCCCCTGAATTAGAAGCGGTGATTCTTAGCCACTGGACCACCAGGGAAGTCCCAGCAGCTTGTTTTTTAATCAATAGACCACTAGCCTTTGAGCATTTGTAATAAAAAAATGCTCATCATTACGAGAATGAATAAACTGTGGTGTATTTACACAATGGAATACTTACATGTTCTATAATGGTCTCAAGAAAATAATGTTGAATGGGAGAAAAGCGTATTGTGAGAAAATGCCCATATTTCAGTTAAACGAAGTCAAAAAGCAATTACAGAGACATAACTGTTGAGGTTGGAGGAAAGCAATCTGTTACATCTAGTGACAGTGTTTCAGCAAATAATGATAAATACTTTATAGGAGAAGGGGGATTAAAAAAACAACGACTTCTAATAGCAGACTAAAGTGATTTATTTTAATCCCACTGATGATCCTTGAAAGGGCAGTTTCCCTGAAGATAGATGCCTGGGTGTGTGATAGTGAATAGAGCTGAGACAACTGAAAATACCCAGTAGTTCATTTTATGTCAGGAAAGACCAGAGTAGAAACTGTGATTCACAGACACAGATGTTCACACTCTGAGGCTTTTCTAAAGCCTACATGTCAATCAAGTGTCAAGAGAAAGCAATGACGCCACTAATGTGTCATCTGTTCATCAGCTATGTGAAAGGAAGATCAAAATGGAGTCAGTATTGCTCTCTAAATAGAGCCATAGAGAGTCAGAGCTCTCTAAATAGAGCCAGGAGGCCATTAAGTAAGTGTGACTTAGGCATGCTTAGCTGAGATGGAATCTGATATTTTTACCTGATGAAGTCATAAACCTGCCAGAAACTCAAGACACTTCTTAAACCCTTACCCTAAAAATAACTCAAGAGAGTCTACTCACTTAATGGACCACTACCCTAAAATATGTGATTCCTTAAGGCCAAATATTTTCTATTTTCTGAGTTACGTCAATCACAATTCTTACTACGCAACTTTTAACAACCTCATAGCCTTTTGTCTACCTAAGGCCCCAACTCTATTTCTTCCGTGGAACTTTTTTTCAAGACTACCCATTCTTGTAAGACTACAAATCTGGGTCTTCCAACTTGCAATTCTTAAGACTCCAAAACACTCTTCTTATTTGCAGTCTCCTGCATTATCTTTTGTTTGACAGCTCTATTTGCTCTTTCCTCTATGCATTACCATGAATATTGAAACCAGCCAATCATCCTCCTACAGTCAAGTCTGAGAGTTCAGATACTTGGAAAATGCTCTTACTTATGGACTTTTTAGTTCATTCTCATCTAAAAGAGCATTACTCCATTTCAGACAAGCATTCTCAAGGAATCACCAGCTTGAACTTTCTTCCAAATTCTAGGTGGGTATTTCTGTATGCAAGGCTCTTTCCTGATAAAAATTCTCTCTGATGGATTGACTCTGTCTCTAAAGTAAAGTCCAAGCATCTCAGGTTAGAATCCAAGGCCCTCTGCAACCTAGACCCAAACTACTATCCTCTACTCATCTTCAAACACATCCTACTTGGTAGGAAACCAGAAGTCCTATTTAGACTCTGTCTATGCCTCTCTGTTCTCATTTTTAATTGACTGTCGATTTCACCCGAATCCTCTACCCCTTGCCACCACCCTGCCCTTTTCACCCCACCCAAATATTACTTCTATTTAACACCTAGCTCAATGCCATCCCCTTAATGACTTCATCCTGATGCCTCCTCTGTTTTTGCACTCCGCACACAGTTACTGAGCACCTAGAGAGTCTGGCTGGGGACGATGCCTATGGCTCTAGAGCCGCACAGCCCTCAGCTGGGATCCTGGCCCCACAGTGTGCCTTCGGGCGCGCAATCCAACTCCTCTGAGCTTGTGTCCTTTATTTCCAAAATGCAAATAATGCCCCTGGCTGTTGTATAGGGAAGAACAGTGCTTTGCAAACGGTAGTTTTTCAATAAATGACAGTTACTATGTGCTATGAAGGCAATGGCACCCCACTCCAGTACTCTTGCCTGGAAAATCCCATGGACAGAGGAGCCTGGAAGGCTGCAGTCCATGCGGTCACTGAGGCTCGGACACAACTGAGCGACTTCACTTTCATGCATTGGAGAAGGAAATGGCAACCCACTCCAGTATTCTTGCCTGGAGAATCCTAGGGATGGGGGAGCCTGGTGGGTTGCCATCTATGGGGTCGCACAGAGTTAGACACGACTGAAGTGACTTAGCAGCATGGTGTCTAGATTCAAGATGAATGTAAGCCAGGACCTTCAATTTAGTGAGTTGCACTAACAGGTTGGAAAGTGAAGCAAAGCAGCAAGCAATTATCACANGGTTGCCATCTATGGGGTCGCACAGAGTTAGACACGACTGAAGTGACTTAGCAGCATGGTGTCTAGATTCAAGATGAATGTAAGCCAGGACCTTCAATTTAGTGAGTTGCACTAACAGGTTGGAAAGTGAAGCAAAGCAGCAAGCAATTATCACACGTATCCAAGCTCCCTGGGTACCTGACTATGTTTTAAAATGTATTCTCAGACTGTCTTGGTGGTCCAATGATAAAGAACCTGCCTGCCAACTCAGGGGACATGGGTTTGATCCCTGGTCCAGGAAGATCCACATGCCGTGGAGCAACTAAGTCCATGCGCTACAGCGACTGAAGTCTGTGCACTCTAAAGCCTGTGCTCCAAAACAAGAGTGACCACCAGAACGAGAAGCCTGAGCACCACAGGAAGAGCAGCCCCGATCGCCCTCTGTTCGCTGCAACTAGAGAAACCCCGAGCACAGCAACAAAGACCCAGCACAGCCAAAAATAAATAAAACACTTTAAATGTGCACTCCTTCACTCCTGTAGATTTCTTCTTCATCTGACACTGGAGTATTACTCCTACATTTACTTCCTTCCCTCCTCTTGTATTAATCCATACAAAGATTTATTAGCACCCATTATGAACAGCAGACTGGTTCCAAATAGGAAAAGGAGTATGTCAAGGCTGTATATTGTCACCCTGCTTATTNAACACCTGTTTCCCCCAATACGGTCAAAATTATGACAAGCTTAACTGCCATAGGAATTTTAGGTGATGTCAAAGAGAAGCACATAAAAATTCTGATTTGGAACAGTTGTACTTTTTGTTTCAATGACTTTTTCTACCTTTATTTTTCTCTATGGCACTTATCTTGTAATATACGATGTATTTTCTTATTTATTCATTTGTCGTCTCTTTCCACTATAAGGTACCACAATGGGACTGTCTTTTAATCATGATGTATCCCCAGTAACCAGAGTAGTGCATGGCATTAAGCAAATTCTCAAGACATATTTTTTTGAATGAGTGAAGGAAGGAATGAGGGCCTACAACTCAAAATACTCAGTATGTTCAGGCTAGAAATGTACGATCCCCTGGCTTGGAACTATATAGGACGACATGGACCTTCAAATACAACAACATGTTAATGTTTCAAATTACTAAATAATAATTCAAAAAACACTGGGGAAAAAAGTAAACCAAACACTTAACTTACTTTAAAAGTTTATAATATGCAAACCGGAACATTTCTTGGATAAGGACTGAGATTAACACTCCAAAAATCAGCAGATATTTCTCTCTTGGTTCATCTTTGTTACCAATAAGGGTTGCTGTCATGAACCAAATGAGGGAAGAAAACAGCAGAGACACCAACCAGAAGAAAGCTCTGAAAATTGGAAGGGAAAAAAGTTGTAAGTGAACAGGATCAAAAATGATTTAAAAGCAGGAAAGAAAAAAGGGACTTCTTTGGTCATCCAGTGGTTAGGACCCTGAGATTCCAATGCAGGGAGGGCAGGTTCGATTCTTGGTTGGGGAATAAGATCCCACATATCACATTGCAAAAATAATAATAAAATGTACAGGCTGCCACATAACACTGAGCAGGATTCCATGTCCTATACACAGTAGGTTCTGGTTATTCATTTTAAATATAGCAGTGTGGTTTGGGGGAGAATGGATACGTGTATCCATATGGCTGAGTCCTTTGCTCTTCACCTTAATCTATCACAACATTGTTAACTGGCTACAGCCCAAAACAAAGTAAAAAGTTAAAAATAAATAAAATGTATAGAGCCAAGAGTTACTGCTTACAGCTGAAAGAATTACATATAAAAGAAGTAAATAAAAATAAAAACAAAATAAAACCNCAACATTGTTAACTGGCTACAGCCCAAAACAAAGTAAAAAGTTAAAAATAAATAAAATGTATAGAGCCAAGAGTTACTGCTTACAGCTGAAAGAATTACATATAAAAGAAGTAAATAAAAATAAAAACAAAATAAAACCCTGCTTGAGAAGAAAGAGATTTCCTGACAGAAAATGTTCAACTGTTCTTAATCAATGTGCAGTTTCCCTGGTAAAACAAATATGTAGTCCAAGAGGAATTTGAAATTTTTCGTAAAAAAATCACTTTTTTCAGTGACCCTTCTTTTTGTAACTACATCTGAAGACTATTTGCCAAGGACTATCTGAGTGGAAACTTCGTTATTTGCTAATTAAGCTTCTCAATTAAAGCTTTGTCCACTGATGTGTAAATATTTTTTCCAGGAAAATGTCTATGTCTCTATTAACAGAACAGTTGTTTAAAATCCAGATGTTGAAAGCCTGTGCTCTGATCTAGATCAGTTTCCCAGGTCCGGTTTTTACAACATTCCTGTGGAGTTTAATGATTATAACAAGCTTTACAGACCTTCTGCCCAAATCTATCGTATTTTGTTTTGTTTTACTTGGCCACATAGGGTCTTAGTTGTGGCCAGCAGGCGTGGTTACCCCGCGGCAGGCATGTCAGATTTTGGTTCCCCAACCAGGATCGAACCAGAGTCCCCTGAACTGAATGGCAGATTCTTAACCACTGGACCACCAGTGAAGTCCCTCTATATTGGTTTTTAAATGACTCTTGTGGTGCAGCACTTTCAATACAGTGTGAGTGGTGAAGAAGTTCAGAAAAGGTGGGACTCACTGGCCTGGCCTCGCTGTTTCTCCTGATGCCAATTGAGACTCAACAGCACAGAGGGTCATGGGGAAGCTCCAGTAAGAGCTGCCAGACAGGTGAAAACTGGCATTATGACCACATTCGCCACAGGAGTTCGGTATTGACCAAGCTCCCAGAAAGAGATGTACTACAGGTGATGCGGAGTTTCCACAGGCTTCTTACCCTTTGACCGCATACCTGGATCACCTTGGTCTCTTAAATTGCGTAGTCCGAATCCCACCCCCTAGACATTCCTATTCAGTTGATCAAGGGTAGGGGTTGGGCAGGAGTGTGTTTTAAAGCACCTGATCCCCAGGTGCTTAAGGGCTCTTAATTAGCTTGGGATTAGAGATGCCTGTTTGAATCTGAGGGGCGCTCTCTCCAAAATACATCAAAGATGCATATTTGAAGTTATCCACAATTCTTTACACAGTTTTAATGTATGACGAACGCCCAACCACGGACCCTAGGCAAAGACTACCGAACCAAGCGTCAGGGTTTTCTGAGACCCACGGTGTGAGGTCCTTCACGATGTGAGCTCGCTCTCTGAGGTCGCCGACCCTCGGAGGAGGGCAAGAAGTCCCAGGGAAAGGGGTCTCAGCTCTCCCACTTCCAACCATTCTCCGCTCTAAAGCCCAACGTGATCGAGATGTTTGGTGGGGCGCCAGGGATAGCGGGTACCCCCGGCGGGGGAGGGGAGCCCCGGGTCCGGGTTTCCCGGCGCAACCGCCTTACCCAATGATGAGAAAGATGATGCGTAACGGCTCGGTGACGATGGTGAAGATGTAGAGGGCGAGCGCAGGCCCGAAGGCAATGAAGGCGCAGCCGAAGAACACGGCCGCCGTCATGGCGACCGCAGAAGCCTGCCGGGGGGCCTGCCCTGGACACTGGGGCGCAGAGCGCCGAACCAGCTGAGCACCGGGACGAGGGCGGGGCAGGACAAGGGACTAGAGGCGGGGCGAGAGCGGGGCGCCGCGAAGGGCGAGGGCGTGGT
>SJYV01021474.1:537933-585732 GCA_006410875.1 Neotragus pygmaeus | reverse complement strand
GGCGGGGCGGGGCGGGGCGCGGCGGGCCTCACCGGGCTTCCGCTCTGGAGTCGTTGCTGTGGTTTGCTTGCTCAGTCCTCGTCGACTTTGAGAGTCCGTGGACTGCAGCACCAGGCTTCCCTGTCCTTCACCATCTCCCGGAGTTTGCTCAAATTCTTGTCCATTGATTCGATGATGCCATCCAACTATCTCATCCTCTGTCACCCCTTCTCCTCTTCCCTTCAATCTTTCCCAGCATCAGAATGAGCTGGCTCTTCGCATCAGGTGGCCAAAGTATTGGAGCTTCAGCTTCAGCATCAGCATCAGTCCTTCCAATGAATATTCAGGATTGATTTCTTTTAGGGTTGACTGGTTTGATCTCCTTACAGTCCCAGGGACTCTCGAGTCTTCTCCAATAACACAATTTGAAAGCATCAATTCTTTGGTGCTCAATCTTCTTTATGGTCCAACTCTCACAGTACATGACTACTGGGAAAACCATAGCTTTGACTATGTGGGCCTTTGCCAGCAAAGTAATGTCTCTGCTTTTTAATGCGCTGTCTAGGTTCCTTACAGCTTTTCTTTTAAGGAGCAAGCATCTTTTAATTTCATGGCTGCAGCCATTTGCAGTTATTTTGGAGCCCAAGAAAATAGTCTGTTACTGTTTCTATTGTTTCCCCATCTATTTGCCATGAAGTGATGGTACCAGATGCCATGATCTTAGTTTTCTGAATGTTGAGTTTTAAGCCAGCTTTTTCACTCTTTAACTTCCATCAAGAGGCTCTTAGTTCCTCTTTGCTTTCTGCCATAAGGATGGTGTTATCTGCATATCTGAGGTTATTGATATTTCTCCTGGCAATTTTGATTCCAGCTTATGCTTCATCCAGCCCGGCGTTTCGCATGATATACATTGCATATAAGTTAAATAAGCAGGGTGACAACATACAGCCTTGACATACTCCTCTCCCAATTTGGAACCAGTCCGATGTTCCATGTCCAGTTCTAACATGTCTCAAGGCGTAGTAGCTTCTGATCCAGAGGCAGAGATCGCTGGAGATTTTAGAATTGGAGCAAAGCACTCAGTCCCCTGATGCCACTAATTGTATACATCAGGCTGGCCAAGGACGCCAGCCGTGAGGTGCCTAAGAGGAGTGGAGGTCCCCAACCCCCTTTGGATCCAGGACAGGGGAAGATTCCAGATTAACTGAAGAAGAACACACAGGACATAGGCAGGATTCCATTTCTAAACAAAGGAGTCTTTTTTTTAAAGGACATTATGCCATTTGTTGACTGTACAAAACTGTAGCTGGAGTGGCTGTGACGACCCAGGTGATGACTCTCAGACTGTAAAAGCCCCGACTCGGGGTTGTTTTGGTGAGCTAGTTTTATTTGTACTCCACTCCTGCCAAGTCTTTAAAAAATTGTTTTGAAGGCATTCATAGTAACAGGAACATCTCCCTGCTCAGTTTTTACTCGTTTGTCTCTCCCATTAATATGTAAAATTTTGGAGGGCAGGGTTTTTGTTTTGTTCTTTGTTGTTTGCACAACATCAGTGGCTCAGATGGTAAAGAATCTGCCTGCAATTCAGGAGACCTGTGTTGTATCCCAGGGTTTGGAAGTTCCCCTAGAAGAGCGAATGGCTACCCACTCCAGTATTCTTGCCTTCAGACCAGAAGAGGGTGCTCACTAAATACCTATTCAATGAATGAAATAATTTAAAAAGTGGAATTCACAAAGATTTGCTACTTTATATTAATTGAACAATTTCTGAGAGTTTTACAAATTAAAACCAGGTTTATTTCCCTGATCATTCACATCTAATAAGATTTATCTCCATGTCTAACAATCTGGTCTTAAGTCACTCAATCTTGTCCGACTCTGTGACTCCATGGACTGGATGGAGCCCGCCAGACTCTTCTGTCCCTGGAATTCTTCAGGCAAGAATATTGGAATGGGGTTACCATTCCTTTCTCCAGGGGATCTTCCCAACCCTATGATTGAACCCAGGCTTCCTGCATTGCAAGCAGATTCTTTACTTTCTTGCAGCTGCTAAGTCACTTCATTCGTGTCCGACTCTGTGCGACCCCATAGATGGCAGCCCACCAGGCTCCCCTGTCCCTGGGATTCTCCAGGCAAGAACACTGGAGTGGGTTGCCATTTCCTTCTCCAATGCCTGAAAGTGAAAAGTGAAAGTGAAATCGCTCAGTTGTATCCAACTAGTGACCCCATGGACTGCAGCCTACCGGGCTCCTCTGTCCATAGGATTTTCCAGGCAAGAGTACTGGAGTGGGGTGCCATTGCCTTGGGGATAATAGTATTTAACATATTATGGATTATTTTGAGGATTGTGCCTGTTTGGTAAGTGCTATATAAGTGTTAGCCATTTCTACTTATTCTTTATCTATCATGAATAAAGCTCTTGGGAATCAACACTGAAAAGACAAAAATTGGGACCTGAATGAAGATGTTTTGCGGCTCATTTCTTTATGGTAAAATGTCATCTTTGTCCATTTAAAATAGACATATATAGTTTCCTTTTACTCCACAGAATTTTTCTTCATTTTCAAATGTCTTTTCCAGTATTTATTAAAACTCAGGTTGAGACAATAGTTGAAATTGATAAAGTGATTCACCATTAGATATATTCCTTTGGTTCTATCCTGAATCAGATTTGTCAAATGTAATTACATTACTTCAGCTCCATGCAGAAATGCCTTCATAGAAGCATATCATTCTCATGTCCTTGGTGTGAAATTAAGCTTTTTTTTTAATATAAGAAATTGTAAGCAGATACAATAGAGGATCTCCTGAGAAAGAGAAAGAGGCATGGCTTTATTGACATAAGAAAAGCCATTTTTGGCCTAAGGTATTTTGTCATCTAAGCCTGGACATAATGCTTGTCCTTGAACTGGTCTTAGTAATTAATAATCTTCTTTTTAAAAATATTTATTTTTATTTATTTGGCTGTGTTGGGTCTTAGTTGTGGTATGTGGCCTCTAGTTCCCTTGCCAGCTACTGAACCTGGGCCCCCTGCACTGGGAGCACACTCTTAGCCACTGGACCACCAGGGATGTCCCAGTAATTAATAATCTTAAGGAAACAAAAGAATGCAGGGCTGTTCTCAGGCAAGAGAAGCAACAATAGTAAAGATAATACATCAGCAATAAAGATTCCCAGTTCTGTTTCAATGGTGATGACTTGCCTGAAATCTCAACCACCAGATCAACTGGAACCTGAGGGATGATGCATTTGACCTTTCCTGACCTTAATGACTTCAATCATCTAAAGCTTGGACTATTGTCAACCTTTGTCTCAATTCTATGCTGAATTCCCCTCTGCTCAAGCCCCTTCATGAATATGCATATACAGTTACCTTGAAATTTCCCTGTCTTTGCTGTCTGTACACTGCTTTGAGAAAGATCCCCAGTGTTCTCCATACTTGCTGCAAATAATAAATCCTTCCTTCTCCTGATCTTTGGCTTCCTTGTGTTTTTTTGCGTTGACATCCACCAAGAGGTGAACCCAGTTTTTCATGTAGCAAAATGGCTATCTACATTTTTTCTTGCAAATTTCACAAAACGATTTCATTATCATTATTCAATATCTCTAATTTACTTTTTAAGTTCAGGGCTTTGAAAAAAGTTTTGTTTTGCCTGACAAACGCACATACTCAGCCTGAGAGCTAACTTATCATATTCAGGTTTTATCTTAATTCCCAGGAAGCTTGGAGCTAAATCTAATAGTCGATTATAGCAACTATTCTTCGTTTTAATTACAATTACTGTCATGACTTCAGACTATGGCTTATTCTTTTACCCCTATTTTGATTTGGTTACCTCCATTTTAACCAAGATCTGTGTCTCCATTAAAGCTGCCTCAAATACTTTGGAAGTAGGCAATTCAACATAGAGAGCTATAGTGAAGTGAAGTCCCTCAGTCGTGTCCGACTCTTTGCAACCCCGTGGACTGTAGCCCACCAGGCTCCTCCGTCCATGGGATTCTCCAGGCAAGAATATGGAGTGGGTTGCCATTTCCTTCTCCAGGGGATCTTCCTGACTCAGGGATCGAACCCAGGTCTCCTGCATTGCAGGCAGACGCTTTAACCTCTGAGCCACCAGGGAAGCCCTTGAGAGCTATAAGTTGGGGGAATTTGTACGTATGATATCTCGACTATATCTCAGTTCAATTTTAGTCTTCAAGTCTAGTTAAAAAATGGGGAGGCAATGTAAAACCTGTAAGATTAGGTTTTCATCATTGGGGAAATGATGTTTTAACAATCAGTTATCCACTCTTAAAAAAACATACCTAGACCTTACAAAGAAATATGAGACAATTGTATTTAGCAGCTCTAATTATGACATAAATGGCAACCCACTCCAGTACTCTTGCCTGGAGAATCCCATGGACAGAGGAGCCTGATGGGCTACAGTCCATGGGGTTGCAAGAGTCGGACACGACTTAGTGACTAAACCACCACCACCAATGTAAAATGTAATGAATCTGCCCCCTATCTATGAAGATATCTTTTAAAAATTTATTTTTAATCGGTGGATACTTGCTTTACAATGTTGTATTGGCTTCTGCCATACAACAACGTGAATTAGCCATATGTATGTATATATATATATGCGTGTGTGCGTGTATCTCCTCCCTCTTAAACCTCCCTCCTACCCCCACCCCCAATATTAGGACATCTTTAACTGATATGTCTGTTGGAATAGAAATTAACTAGAACAAACCATCAAAATCACCAGTAAGATAATCTTCAGCATTCATGGTTATTCACTAAAAACACTTATTTCAAGCTTTCTCTGAATTACATTTATGTAATACATTGCTTGGAGAAGGCAATGGCACCCCACTCCAGTACTCTTGCCTGGAAAATCCCATGGATGGAGAAGCCTGGTGGGCTGCAGTCCATGGGGTCGCTAAGAGTCGGACATGACTGAGCGACTTCCCTTTCACTTTTCACTTTCATGCATTGGAGAAGGAAATGGCAACCCACTCAGTGTTCTTGCCTGGAGAATCCCAGGGACAGGGGAGCCTGGTGGGCTGCCATCTATGGGGTTGCACAGAGTCGGACACGACTGAAGCGACTTAGCCATGCATTGCTGTTTAAAAAGCACTTTACACTGATTTTAGTAATTCTGTTTACAAGTGAGGACTGAGAAGCTAAGTAGCAGTGCTATTGACTTCTCAAGTTTTTACGGACTTACTATGAGCTCTCTCCAGAAACTCAAAAATATACTAAGTGATATTGGGAGTTAAGTCTCAAAAAGATACCTGGGGGAAGGAGGCTGACACATGCTATGGATAAGAATACAAACTGCTGGGTGTGCACCTGGAGGAGTGAGAGTGTAAAAAAGTAGCATCACATTTTAGCAATTTATCCAGTAATGCTTGGACATACCTACTAGTAATTCATAATATGCTAATGAATTCACTTGAGCTTTATTTTCTGATAGTGCTGATAGATTATACTCAACCTTTCTTATTCATTCAAAATGCATGTTGCATGGCTATGACGTATCAGGCACAATGGTAGGCACTGGGAGTTACACCAATGAAACAGCTGTGCATCCTGTCTTCACTGAGCTTATGGTCTAGTGAAGACACCAGAGAGGCAAGTGACAGTCGCTCAGTTGTGTCCAACTCTTTGCAACCCCAGGGACTATACAGTCTCCAGGCCAGAATACTGGAATGGGCAGCCTTTCCCTTCTCCAGGGGATCTTCCCAACCCAGGGATCAAACCCAGGTCTCCCGCATTGCAGGTGGATTCTTTACTAGCTGAGCCACAAGAGAAGCGCCAAAATACTGGAGTGGGTAGCCCATCCCTTCTCCAGCAGATCTTCCCGACCCAGGAATTGAACCAGGGTCTTCTGAATTGCAGGTGGATTCTTTATCAAGACAGGCAAGGACAAGGATTATGAGGATATAAGAAAGGGGAAAGTGAATCCATGTAACTCAGATTGGACTCAAACCCAGTCAAAACCCTTGGTCTTTTAACTGAGATCACACACTTGTTTTCAGGATTTAATGAAACTCAGGTTTTGGACGTTCCATTGCAGAAAGAATTAAGTGAAAGACAAAGTGAGAAGTAAAATGTGGATTTATTTAGAGAGAAACACACTCCACAGTGTGTTGGCCATCCCAGAAGGTGAAAGTGGCCTTGAAATGTGGCAAGGTTATTTTTTATGGGCTGGGTAATTTCATAGGCTGAGTGGGAGGAGTAGTCCAACTATTTTGGGGGACGGGGTGGGGATTTCCACGAACAGGACCACCGCCCACCTTTTGGCCTTTGATGGTTGGTCTCAGAACTATTACTGTGCTGCTGGATGTGTCATTTAGCTTGCTGATGTGTTACGATGAGCATATAATGAGGCTAAAGGTCTAGTGGAAGTCAACCCATTTGCCATCTTGGACCTATTTGTTTCTTCATCCACCATCTTGGACCTATTTAGTTCTGATCAGTTTATGTCATGTCCTCGGGCTATGTCATTTTTTCAAAGGATATACCCTGCCCTCTTTTCTCCTGTTCCAGGAGAGCCAATCCAAATTTCTGAGGTATTGCTAAAGAAGATGAGACCCACTCGTTCAGGACTCAGCTTTCGAGTTAGTAAAGCTAGGAAGTAGAAGAGACATAGAAAGACAAAAGCAAAGGCTTCAAAGTGAAAGAAAGCAGAGCATTTCTGAGGACAGAAAGTAGGTCAGGATGTCCTTGGAGTGTGAAGAGAGAAGTTCCAGGCTTATCCAAGGGAGTGGCAGGCTCTGATCTCCTTTGCAGATAATGGGAAATGGGATTCCAGATAAGAAGTTCTTGGCATCTGCAGGTATGAATCAGGGAAACAGCAGGAGTCTGGAGAAAAGCAGACAAACTCAAAAGAGATTTAGGAATTGTGCAAGTTAGTTACTGATGAGCTCCATGGAGTGAGGGAGAGGGAAAAATCAAGGATGATGGTTTCTGCAAAATACATATATATATACACACAAATTAATTAATTTTACTTGTGTTGACAGAAAAAAGGCACAACCTAAAAGTTGAGAATTTTGTTTCATTCAGCCGACTTCATTCATTAAGCCCATAAGACAGCCTCTCAGATATTTCTGAGTTACTGTTGTGGCGCCCGGGCTCCTGAGCATGTGGGCCACCCATGGGGCATGTGCAGGCTTAGCAGTTGAGGCCCTTGTGGGAGCACGTGGGATCTTAGTTTCCTGACCAGGCATTGAACCGAAGCCCCTGCACTGGAAGGAAGATTCTTAACCACCGGACCACCAGGGAAGTCCCCCTTTACTTTTAAACTTTCTTCAAATTAAAAAGTAGATAAAGAACCAAACAACCCCTAATTTATACTTAACTTTCTTCAGTGACAGTTGATTTTGATGACTGCTGAAATTCACTCATTTTCCCCCCAACATTTCTTAAACACCTACTGCATGCCAGGTCCTTTGTCTGATACTGTGAATACAAAAACCAAACACTTAGTTCCCAGCCTACAAGAGCTGAATCTAGTGGGGAAGGAAAGTAAACAGATGATTCCAATCCAGTGCCATGAGTGACATTTTAGGCAGACACAGGAGAGGGTTCCTAACCATGGAGGGGGTTGTTGCTGAAGTCTTCCCACCAAACCCTTACTGAATATTGAAAGATAAGGAGAAGTTAGTAAGGCAAGGGATGGGGAGTCAGCGAAAGGAGCAGCCTAAAGAAAGGAATGACAAAGCATGTTATATTTGGAGACGAAAGTACTGATGAGGCTCAAAAGATATGTGTGAGTTCCAGTGTGACAAAATCAAAGGTTGAAGAAAAAGATGTGGAGAGAGCAAAGGACTTTGCCAGTCTAAAGGGTTTAAATGTGGCAGTGACAGATTTAAAAACCATTCAGCACTGTGAAAACTGGAGAGGAGGAAAATAAAATTAGAGACTAGAAGACTGGTGAGGAGAGAAATCTAGGCAAAAGATAAGGAGGCCGGAACAAAGAGAAACTAACATGACATTGTAAATCAACTATAAATCACCAAAACTGCTGCAAAATATAAATAAAATTTCCGTCTCTCAAAAAACAACAACAAAAAAGAATTCTAAGTCAGATGTAAAGTTTGCTAAAATATCTCAGTTCTACCATGGTTTGTGACACATACCTGGCAAATTAGAAGAAACATTTTTTAAAATGTGCATTTCAGAGAGACATGAGTATTTTCATTATGTAGTTTTTATTTTAGACGAACATTGTAAAAAAAAGTTCATCTGGAATAAAATCCTTTTTTTTTTCTTAAAAAAAAAAAACAAAAACCCCAAAACACAGCATCATTATCAGTACACAGTTAATGAGTTGGCTTAAACAAGATTAACAACATGACAGGTCCACTTTATCTGCAGGTTTTTCACATTAAGCCATTGGAGCAAAGGTAAAGTATGCTGAAACATAGACAGGAGGACAACTCTACGGAAAAAACAGGTATTTCCCACTTGGGACATGATTTTAGTCAAAAACTTTAAGGTACTTTGCTTTAAAGGAACAGTGTCAGCTGCAAACAAAATAAGACCCATCTGTAAGGCCATAGGAATGAATTATAATTAAATTCACATTTTAAAAAAAGGTAAGAAATGAAACAAGAAGTTCTATTAGTTCTTGGCAATAAGAAATGCAATTGCATATGGCACAAGCATTTTAAAAAATGAACTAAAATTTGAAAATATACCTAAAACAATTGCTTGGTAATTTCTATTTCTGCAAATTTCATTTACACTTTTTTTTCATAGTGATCATGACATTAATTTTATTAGTCTGAAAAAAGACCGTTTCTACTGTAAAACTGTGCTAGTACTTGAAATTTTATTAGCATATCCTGTCCATCTACATCTCTACCGGACAAGGAATTTTTTAGGCATTCCCCCGCCCCCTTTTGGATGTAACAAAGAAGGCAAAAGGAATGTCCTTTCTGTTAAAAGAAAAAATCTAAAAAAACTGACATGAGAAACGAGTGCTTAAAATCTGAGATAAGTAAACCAACATAACAAAATGCTGTTTTAAAATTTTAAGCTTAGAAACTCATCTTTCAAGATTAAGAACTAAATTTATCAAGAAATCGAAGTTATGAACAAGGAAAGAAAGTCTGCTTACATGGATCACTTACTGCTCACAAGAAAAACTCAGTAAGCCTTAATACAGATTCTTAGCATTCAGAACCTGTAAAATGGAGTTATAATCTCTTATTTAGAAATTTCTGCAAACATTTATCTATATTGCACAGCTAAATTTATTAATGGAGACAGGAAGATAATACTTTTTTTTCTGCGCTATTGGGTAAGACATGTATGTTCTATCCTAAACTACCTCCTACCTTTTCCAATGATGCTTTAGTTCAAAACAAAACATTGAGTCCTAAACTGCTGGATACTTAAAAGACTGGCTCACTGTTTTTCTACTAGGTATTAGAATACTAGTTAGCTAAATGAGGTATAATTAAAAAATAGTCCTTCAAAGTAAAGAGTATAGTCTTCTGAAAATTTGTAACAAAGACTGCACAAAATGTTCATGTGAAGAGTAAGAAACCTTCCAGCACCGCCTAACTGATGCACAGGTGGATTATTTTCCCATCATCTGTCTGAAGAAAAATGTAGCTAAACTAAGTTCCCACGGAAACATTTTACAATTAACTGATCTACATGCTACTTAGTTACAGCACATTTGCACTGTCTGATAATCCCCAGACTCTTATTTGAAAAGGTCGAATTGTCAAAAATCAGCACACTGATAATAAAATGCAGCCACTGAACCACTAACACTGCTGCAAAGAATCTTCATGTATCCTGACCCATAAAACCACAAAAATGTTCACACAAAACTAGATTTCTTCAGTGTCAGCAGGGAAAAGACAATTATCTGTCACTAAATTCATCTACAAATAGAAAAAATAATGCACTATACGTACATTATTAAGCAAAGTGGAATATTTATTGGGGCAGTGTTATCATGCAAAAAGTGAATTTCCTATGGTCTTAGCTCAAATTATATACAATTTAGCAAAGCTAAATGTAAGAAAATAGCAAGGACAATTTATTTCTATATAACAGAGTATATACCCCCAGTTTGCTGCTACTTCAAAGAACACTTTCAGACTCATCTAACTTTTATAGGCTCTTTCAAAGGGAAGTTCATGGAGACTAGTTATTAACCCATAAGCAACAACAGAAGAGAAAAGGAAAAAACAAACAAAAGCAAAGCATTCTGTTAAAAATTTTAAAAAAAGCTAACCACAGAATATGTCAGTTTTGGTTTGCAGACAACCCCTGAGATATAAACCAAAGTGTTAAGACACCAAAGAGTCCGAGGTAAATTACCAAGAGGGTTACATTCATATGTGGTGTCATAGCACTTGCCTTTTTAAAATTACCTTATTACCATCCAGAAAGCTTAACTGCTGGGATCTTTTTCTGAAAATTAGTGAATACAAGATGTTTCTAAGAAATTATTTTCTTCATTTCAGAAATATATCAATATCTAATTTTAAGATGGTAGACTTACAGTCCACTTGTGATCAAGGAACTACTGATTTTACTGGTACACCAATAGGTGCTTTTAAGCCTATAAGTAAAAAAAAAAAGTCAAGGAGACCAAAATTTGTGAATAGTAAGTTTAGAGAACCCATCAAAACTAGCTCTGGTATATACTTCCTGCCACTAAATTGTGCCTAAGTTTTCAAACAAGTAGTGAAGACTGACTGGTCCACGTATTCCAGTGATACATCTTAATTTGAAGCAGAATTCTCTGCGGTAACAAGCAATCCATTTCCACTTTCATCTTCCAGCCTTAACCATCAAGCATGATGACAACCTTTGTGAAACAAAACTGGCTTAACAGGAAGTATAATTATTATTCCCTAATCACCTAGTTATTACTCCCTCTGTCTTATGACACTGAAGGCTGGAATAATAGAATGAATTTGGCACGTAAGTTAATACTAAATACTTTCTTTTTTTCCTTATGTGATGGACTCATCTACAAAAGGCATTACCAGTACCAGTGTTATGAGAAAGGCAGCTAAGCTTTCAGTTGGCTTTGGCCCAAATGGCTGGACCAAGTTCTGTAACAGTGAACCTGAATAGATGGATCTGGGTTCTACACATTCAATAACAGCTGTTGTAAAACTGAAACCATGCTCTTATTTTCTCTAATGAAAAGGTGAGACTTTTCCTAGAGGATGCAGTAGGACTAATTACTCTTAATAATAATAAAAGCCCAATTAAAAAAAATCATTTCCACCATTACCAACAAATATCTCTATAAAATTACATCCACAGGTTAACCTCTCTCCCTATGGGTAAGCTTTCTGTGAACTGAGTCTGAATCTAACTCTTCAGAGAGGGATTATTGTAAGAACTGGACATTACTACTAAACCAGCAAGTTAAAAGCGAATCTAGGAAAAGATATACGACATATGCTGATGTGACAAAACATCAATTAGATGCTGAAATAAAACCCTAAACTAACTCTCTGCCTATGTAAAATTCCAGCTCAAGAAGTTTATATGTAGAAACAGACAGCAGTGTTCAAATATGTCTTAGGTGAGTGATTACAATAGGTCAAATGTAGGAAAAAAGAGGGAATACAAATCTCAAGAAAAGTGACATTAAGATGGGTTCCAAATGCAGCTTCAATAGATTAGGCAGAAGTAATCAATTGAAAAAAATGATTTATTCAGCTACTCAGACTCTCCGGCAAAAAGGTCAGGAATGAAGAAAAACTCTAAATAATCTGAAGAAATAAACTGCGGCCTTTGATGGGCTTTTTAAGGAACTTCTAAGGTGAACTTTTATCAAAATTTAATGACTCTTATTTAAGAAAACCAGAGCCCTTAAATAAATGCTATCAAGGCAATAACATTTGGCCATATGAACCAGACCAAATGTCCTAAAATTTTAGTATATTAACCTCTGCTTTAAATGTTCTACTTTTTTTCAAAAAACATTCCCAAAAGCAAATCTGTCTAGAACTTCATGTCAGATGTGTGCAGATATGAATCTCAGATTGTGCTGTAACAATGAAAGGCTAACACTGATGTGCAAAGTGAAAAAGAAAAAGATAGCAGCTTCTGCAACACACAATAAAACAGAGGAAAAACAAGTTAAGTCCGGCACGTGTCTCCACTTCATGGCTTCCACGTTTGAAGAGAGAAGCCTGTTATCCTGATGGGCCATAAGGCTGGAATCCACTGCACACTCAGTGTGCAGAATCTACGTATAGGTTCAGTGGTGCTCTCAGTAGCAGCCAGATGGGATGGTTCTGAGGCTGGGTGACCTGTGCTTTCAGAGAAGCAGGAGAGGGTCCTCAAGGTGTGCTGCAGTCTCTCAGAAAGAGTTCATCAAAGTAGCAAACAACGGAAGAAACTGGTCTTCTTTGATCGGTTTTCTGTTATTTTCACTGGTCCACCTGCCCCTGATGAATTGCTGTCGTTCTGAAAAACAGAAGATGAAGTTACCAAGGAGATAAAAGTTTCATGGTTTGAGCCCAATTATCTAAAAAATAAAAATATCTAACCATGCTCATAAATTTGTACTCAGTAGTCTAATTAGGAAGGGAACTAGCTAAGCTCTTATGTTTTTTATTTCTTTGGAAACGGTGGGTTAAAATGGGAAAAATATTTTAAGGTGAGCACCTAATATATTAACAACATTTTAGTTAGGAAGTTCCTATTTCCAGTCCAAAGAAATTATAACCACAAGAGTGTAAAGTATTAAGGGAAATGATGGAAATGATGTCAAGATACTGGTATAGGCAATCCTGTTAGAGGCAAGAAGAGCTGGTAACATAAGGTATATAATTACATGCAAGATTCAGGGTAAACCAAACTTTTCAGGTTGTCCTAATGAGTCATCACTGAGATTGTTTCAAATTGAAGCAAACTTTAGCAAATTCAAAATCATAGTTATATACAGACACAGAGAGAGATTGAAATATTTAATTTGTGCCATTATTACTTTAATTATTCTGAACAAAATTCAATCAAAGACCACTTATGGAGCCAGAGGAAAGAACTGAAACAGCTGCAGTTCAGAAATTAAAAAAATGAGAGAAAACAAAAATGAATCAGTTTAACTGGGTGAAAAGATAAGACAGGGAAAAAATGACTTAATGTGAATATATGCCTTCTCTTTAATTAAATAAACAACATAAATAAGAAAACAAATTTAAACGCAGCATAAGGAAAATAAAATTATGTATTATACAAACCATTTTTCTGTTGAGTTTTGTCATTATATCTCGTGCAAGTGTAAAAAATGCCTAAAAGGTAAACCAAAAGACTTCATTATTATACATTTATCTTTTAAATTAGAAATGTAGATTTCTTTATTCCATTATAAAATAAAAATATATTACTTTAAAGTTTTTAATTGAGAAAAAGAACATAATTGCAATCAGTAGACACATGACTACTGCAACTTATTTTTCAATTTTATCATAAAGGTTTTCCAATATAGTCAAACTGTCATTCATCAAATATTTTCTGCACATAACATCTGGCACTGGGACTTCCCTGGTGGTCCAGTGGTTAAGATCCGCCCTGCAATGCAGGGGACACAGGTTCGCTCCCTGGATGGGGAACTAAGATCCCACATGCCACAGTAAGCCTAATCACTGCACCTGCTGAAGTCTGCATGCTTTAGAGGCCATCAGCCACAACTAGAGAGTCTGTGCACTGCAACAAAAGACCTGCATGATGCAATGAAGATCCCACATGATGCAACTTAGACTCAATGCAGCCCAGTAAGTAAATATTAAAAGAAAAAACACAACCCTCAAACATCTGGCACAAGTTCCTAATATGACCCTTGTTGAGTTGCAAGGCAGAGGCCCTACAGCACTTGTGTGTTCCCAAAGTCAGGGCATAGTTCCTGGTATAGGAGATGATGAATATCTGCTTAATAACTGAAGGAATAATTCTCCCTGGTGGCTCAGACAGTAAAGAACCTGCCTGCAATGCAGGAGATCCAGGTTTGATCCCTGAGTCAGAAAAATCCCCTGAAGAAGGAAATGGCAACCCACTCAAGTATTCTTGCCTGGAGAATTCCATGGACAGGCTACAGTGTATGGAGTCACAGAGTCAGACAGAACTGAGTGACTAACACTTTCATTTCACTTTCACAACTCTGAACTTATTCTCTTTCAAATGACTTTCACTCTTATCCTGGAAAACACAGAACCTCTCATGTCTCAACTTCCCCAAATCCCAAGCGTTTCTACGCTCAACTCAATTCCCCACTATGGAAATAAGTTCCAACGGTAGCAGAACAAAATCTCAGTGGCATTTTATGCCTAGTGTGTCTTGACCCAACTCTAAGCCAAATGTTTTTAAAACTTATCATCCTGACTTTGTTTCTACAGAGCCAGGATTCTTAAGGCTTCTTCAGTTGTCTCCACGCTGAACTCACTGCTATGTCAGTCTGTTCCCAACAATTCCTCATGTCCCCAAACATGTCCAGCAGGGTTGTTATTCCCAAACCAGTCAGAAAGAAGCAATATGATAACTATTGGTATCACTTTGTCAGTGTCTCACCGTCACACTGGTCACCTGTGAGTCAAAGTTTCTAAGTAATCCTATCCTAGTTTTTGAGGTTAAGTTAAAGCTCTGGGAAAACTGCTATCTCCACAGAACACCTGACTAGAATAGGCAGCCTGAGCAATCTCCAGGTCAGTATTTCCATGGAGAGAGCTCAACGTGCTCTCTTTCTCTTTTTCCTTTGGCCATGCCATGTGCCTTGTGGGATATCTTAGTTGCCTAACCAGGGACTGAACTTGGGCCCTCAGCAGTAAAAGTGTAAAGTCCTAACAATTGGTCTTCCAGAGAATTCACAGTTCAGTATTCTCTTTAAGTCACAGGTGAGATCAGGGCACAGGACTAGTGGAGACTGAAGTAAGGGTACAGAAAATGTTCTGTGGCAGTCCTACCACATCGCAGAGCAGGTTTCCCTCCTGCCTCCACCACTAAAGCTGACTGAAGAGGCTCCTCTCATTTGCATGAAAGGAAATCCTTTTGTTGCAAGCAAAAGGAAGCATTTTTCTGCTTTTCTATTCTCCAGTAAATAAATCAGAAGAGGTTTCCTGTTTCCTAACACCCACTAGCTAACCTGAAAAAATGACCATTAGTTATTTAAAAGAAAGAAAAAGTTCTGATCAGTGACCACGAGTCAAGTCATTAAAGTCTCAATTTGCAGTCATGATGTCACGGTGAACAGTGACTTAGCTTGATAAAGTAAATGTTTACGAAACCCTCAGTATTATTAACACATAATACATGTATTATTTTTATGATCAATTTAAAAAATGTTTTGAAAAAAGAAAATATTATCAAAATTCTGCCATTCTTAAGAAAATCTATTTCTTAGAAGACTTTAGATAATTTGGTTTTAACAGTTAACTCATTGAAAACTTATTAAAACTACTCTCTGATAAACACAGTTTCTTATATCTACTTAATGCCATTGTATTAAAGGGGATCACGCTTAATCGACTTCAAGCATGTATTCAAAGGGAATCTGTTCAGTAAGCTAACGGTTGAATTGTCTCTTGAGAGTGCAGACATGAAAGGAATTAAGACTCTGTGCTACAAGTTAGTGTAGGATGACATGAACAATGATGAATGAGCAGAGACCACAGCAGCAGGATTTCCAGCTTCCCAAACAAAAGGCAAAACTGAACTAAACCTGAACTCCCATCTTCTGTCCAGTGACTCTCAATGAAGTGATCTAATATATGCCATGTGAAAGACAGGCACTAGAAATCTAGCAACCAAGGTCTTCATAATAGTCAGAAGCACAAAAGTTTGTGAAATGGAAGTGGAAGCATTCACTAAGTCAGGAAATATCCAGGCTCGGAGAGTTGAACACAGGCACCAAGACACAAACGCTACTACATAACACGTCACCAAACATTTCCTTCTCACCTCTTCTACATTCATACTGGATTTTGCACTCGTCTCCAAGAATTTAATCCCATAGTCAATTGCTAACTGAAAGACAAAAGAGGAACACTGAAATTCAGGGCAAGCTTCTTGAACATATAGAGCATTTATATTTTTTTAGGTTTTCCGAAGTCCCAAAGGGAGAGTACTTAGTTCAGAACTCCTGTGGTCCTCAAATTCTTTTGCTTTCTTCTATTGTGTTTGAAATTTAGAGATCCAATTCCATCATCATAAGTAACTAAAATGGCACTTCTACTCAAAACATAACTTGAGTATTTCTCTTTTTTTCTATTATACCTTTAGCTCTCTAATCACTAGAAAACATATTAGACACTCACCTGTACCATAAATTTGGGATACATTTGACTTCAACTTACAAATCTCCAACAATTACTATTGTAAGTTTTCATTATTTTCTTAATAAATTGGATATTTAAGATAATACATATTATTTTAATAAATAAAATAAATAAAAAATTTTAAACTGCATAAAAGAACTAAAGCTTAAAATACTAAAACTTAAAATCTCATTGCTTGGGTTTCTATTGATTGTGGGAAATTGTGAATTCTTCTACATTCCCATCTATTTCCAAAGAATTTCCAGTTCATTTGCAACACCAAGATTAAGTGAACATTTTTAGGGGAAAAAGGTGTACAGTCAGATTAAAAAACAAAATGCATTTTGCCTGTACCCCTAAAAAAAAAAAAGCTAAAGCAGAATTCCAAGACTTAAAAAATTGAAGGCTTTATGTCAATTTGGAAAATGTCATAGAAATGAATATATATGTAAAATAGACTGTTGTTTTGTAGGATACAAAAGAGAGAAAAGGTTATAAATATAAATATCTATAGCTCAATGAGTTTACAACGAGTTTATTCATAATGACCTAAATCTAATACGTAGTAAAATATTCTTGGAAAAAAAAATAATGAATTGAAAAATGATTCCTATTGAAACGTTACCTATCCTCTGACTTTGGCATTTGCACATAGATATGGAACAAACAGCCTGAACTCTCAGCTGCATGAATCTGAAAAAGGACCAAATTGTATCTCCCAGAAAAGAGCAAATTCTTGAGGAATGAGTCATGACTACACAGTGTATGCAGTTGGAGCTTGAATACTAATTCATACCATTCAAGTATGGATTACAACTGTCTGCTGGCTTTCTAATGGATTAAAATATACATACTTAAAAAACTTAAATCAATAAACAATAGTATGAAAATGAATGCTTAATATGAGTAGACTCCAATCTTCATTTATTCGGTTCAAATTCACCTTCTCTCCTCTTTCTTTTGATACTTGTCTTTTGTCGTTCATATCACATTTGTTACCCAGGATCATTCTTTCAACATCTGAAGAGGCATGCTGCAGGGATAAAACAGAATATTAGGAAACAACACGAGAAAAACACAGTTGTCCAATAGGCAAATCTTAACCTGTCACAAGCAGATCCATAAATTTAACTGCAAAACAAATAATCTCTTATGCAACACAAAACCTGATTCAGAGAAAAATTTTTTAAATGAGAGGAGAGGAAAGTTACAGCATAACTTTTCCCCTAAAGGCCTTGCAGTCATTCTTAGGTCTTCTTTGGTACATGAACAAACAAAAATAAAACCTATAGTTATCCAACAATAAAATTCCCAAATGTTAGCCTGGGTCAAAGAAAGGAGAGAATCTCAGTACCAAGATAGCCAATGCAGAAGGTATTTTGGATTTTGAACTACTTAAACAATAAATTCACATGGTTTAATATAAATGTGTATGAAATTATTTCAGAATCTGAAATGTCAGAGACATTTTAAAAAGGTCTCAATACCAATCAAAGTGGAATTAAATAAAATTTTAAATATCTAAGATGAACAAAATGTTAGAAGGGCAAAATGAGTTACCAGAATAAAGATGTACTTCTGCCAGTCAAGCAGTATGAGGGAACAGACAGAACCCGAGAACCAGACAATCCACGGGGTCGCACAGAGTCGGACACAGCACAGAGACTGAACGACAACATCTTCTTTTCAAAGGCTCTAAGAGCACATGCAAGTTACCTCTTTCCGACCTGAGTCTTCTCATGTGTAAAATAGAGGGGTTTTAGATTACATTATTTTCAAGATTGGGGACAAGTTTAAACTTCTGTGAAACTGCCCCTCTGTCTGCACTCCCTAGACCAACGTAGTAGTCAGACTGGCAGTACCAGAGATGTTACCCTCCCTGGCACTCCTCAGAGCAAAGTGTCCAACCTGCCCACACCCTACTTCCCGCAGCTCAGCTAGGTGACAGGGAGACAGAAGGAGCAAGCCCTCTGTAAGCACCCAGCGGGATTCTTCTCCAGTATCCATTGTCTTTCCCAAACCTACCTCTTCAATGTTTCTTATCCAATTTTTAATATTGTCAAAGGACTTTTCATTTGTGATGTCATAGACCAGCATAATTCCCTAAAGAGGAAAAAAAAAGATCTTTATTTAGTGCTTTATACATTTTAAAGCAAAGAAGATCATATCAATGTACTCTTCTCTTCCAGAAACTGTTTGTCCTTTTTCTGTCTTTATAAAAGGAATTTATAATAAATGTTTAAAATACAGAGAAACTAAATAAATAAAATCTTCCATTGTCTCACCATGCAAACATGTTAACATTTTTTTCACCGTTAACCTTTAATGAATTAGTGATTATGGTAAAGGTGATACACCCTTTCTACCTGACCTCATACGATGAGAAATGGTACCAATTAAAGCTAGCAGGATATTTACATTAAAATAGAGATAACATTGAAGGTAAGAGGGGATCACTTCTGTTGTGCACTTATTTATTCTAAGCAGACATTATCTTGCTTCTTACTCTTAAAAATTTTTTATTTTATTTTCTTTGGCCACATCACATGGTATGTGGGATCTTAATCCTTCAAACAGGGATTAAACCTGAGTCCCCTGCACTGGAAGCATGGAGTCTTAATCACTGGACCACCAGGGAAGTCCTTTTGCTTCTTACACTTATTCTAAGATTGTAACCACACAACTTTAGATTTATTTCTTTTTATATGAACTGATCAAATGTTACTAATCTAAAAAAAGTAAATCACAGACACTCAAAATATAATGCATTTGTTACACAGTTTAATGAAGGCAAGATCATCATATTTTGGAAGACCCCATGTCTGGTATTTTAAACAGTTAATCTAAATGTTTCAGCTGACACTTGTATGCCACCCATTTGAAAACCTATATCACAAGACTGCACTTGTGCATTAAGTGCTAGATCCACCTCTATCTATCCATTCCAACAAATATTTAGTGAGTACCTACTATGTGCCTGATAGTGTAACAAATGCTACCAGTAGTAAGACAGACAAGGTCCCTTCTTATGGATGGTTGGCAAAGAAAACAATGAACCACTAGTTATATAATTAATTATAATTTAGACAATTGCTATGAAGAAGACTGAGGAGTTCTGAGTGAAAATGCTAATCTAATCTGGTTGAAAGGCTAGGGTGGTTCAGAGGGTTTCTCTGAGAAAATGACATTAAAGCCAAGGCCTGAGGACTGAGAAGATTTGAACTGGGCACAGGGATAGAGGCTGGGGTGAAGAGGGGAAGCCCTCAGTGTCTGGAATATCACAGAAATAGGATAAATTATCTTGCTCTCCAGAAAGGCCCAGAACCTATTAGATTGAGTAAAGATGGTCAGCGTGGCAAGAGTGCCCCGGTTTGAGGGACTTTACTAGTGGTCCAATGGCTAAGACGATGAGCTCCCCATGCAAGAGGCTGGGGTTCAATCCCTGGCCAGGGAACTAGATCCCACATGTACCAACTAAAGATTCCAGAGACTGCCAGGAAGATTGAAGATCTCGTGTGCTGCAACTAAGTTCCAACACACTCAAACAAGTGAAAAAATATTATAAAACAAAACAAAAAAAGAGTGCCTGGATCCAATGGAAGAAGGGCACAAGATAAAGTGGAAGACAAAGACAGGGGTCAGGGTGCCCTGGAGAACACTGATTGGACATCAGCTCCTACATGGCCCATTTGGTCACCGAAGGCTCAACTCAGCGAAACAGAAAGTTGTCTTTGCCCTCTCCAAATCTTCTCTTTCTCCCTCTACTCTCATTTTGAAGAAGTGCAACACAACCCTTTAGGGCTTCCCTTGTGGCTCAGCTGGTAAAGAATCTGCCCGCAATGCGGGAGATCTGGATTCGATCCCTGGATTGAGATATCCCCTGGAGAAGGGAAAGGCTACCCACTCCAGTATTCTGATCTGGAGAACTCCATGAACTATATACTCCTGCTGCTGCTGCTAAGTTGCTTCAGTCATGTCCGACTCTGTGTGACCCCATAGACAGCAGCCCACCAGGCTCCCCTGTCCCTGGGATTCTCCAGGTAAGAACACTGGAGTGGGTTGCCATTTCCTTCTCCAATGCATGAAAGTGAAAAGTGAAAGTGAAGTTGCTCAGTTGTGTCCAACTCTTAGCAACCCCATGGACTGCAGCCTACCAGGCNATGTTAACATTTTTTTCACCGTTAACCTTTAATGAATTAGTGATTATGGTAAAGGTGATACACCCTTTCTACCTGACCTCATACGATGAGAAATGGTACCAATTAAAGCTAGCAGGATATTTACATTAAAATAGAGATAACATTGAAGGTAAGAGGGGATCACTTCTGTTGTGCACTTATTTATTCTAAGCAGACATTATCTTGCTTCTTACTCTTAAAAATTTTTTATTTTATTTTCTTTGGCCACATCACATGGTATGTGGGATCTTAATCCTTCAAACAGGGATTAAACCTGAGTCCCCTGCACTGGAAGCATGGAGTCTTAATCACTGGACCACCAGGGAAGTCCTTTTGCTTCTTACACTTATTCTAAGATTGTAACCACACAACTTTAGATTTATTTCTTTTTATATGAACTGATCAAATGTTACTAATCTAAAAAAAGTAAATCACAGACACTCAAAATATAATGCATTTGTTACACAGTTTAATGAAGGCAAGATCATCATATTTTGGAAGACCCCATGTCTGGTATTTTAAACAGTTAATCTAAATGTTTCAGCTGACACTTGTATGCCACCCATTTGAAAACCTATATCACAAGACTGCACTTGTGCATTAAGTGCTAGATCCACCTCTATCTATCCATTCCAACAAATATTTAGTGAGTACCTACTATGTGCCTGATAGTGTAACAAATGCTACCAGTAGTAAGACAGACAAGGTCCCTTCTTATGGATGGTTGGCAAAGAAAACAATGAACCACTAGTTATATAATTAATTATAATTTAGACAATTGCTATGAAGAAGACTGAGGAGTTCTGAGTGAAAATGCTAATCTAATCTGGTTGAAAGGCTAGGGTGGTTCAGAGGGTTTCTCTGAGAAAATGACATTAAAGCCAAGGCCTGAGGACTGAGAAGATTTGAACTGGGCACAGGGATAGAGGCTGGGGTGAAGAGGGGAAGCCCTCAGTGTCTGGAATATCACAGAAATAGGATAAATTATCTTGCTCTCCAGAAAGGCCCAGAACCTATTAGATTGAGTAAAGATGGTCAGCGTGGCAAGAGTGCCCCGGTTTGAGGGACTTTACTAGTGGTCCAATGGCTAAGACGATGAGCTCCCCATGCAAGAGGCTGGGGTTCAATCCCTGGCCAGGGAACTAGATCCCACATGTACCAACTAAAGATTCCAGAGACTGCCAGGAAGATTGAAGATCTCGTGTGCTGCAACTAAGTTCCAACACACTCAAACAAGTGAAAAAATATTATAAAACAAAACAAAAAAAGAGTGCCTGGATCCAATGGAAGAAGGGCACAAGATAAAGTGGAAGACAAAGACAGGGGTCAGGGTGCCCTGGAGAACACTGATTGGACATCAGCTCCTACATGGCCCATTTGGTCACCGAAGGCTCAACTCAGCGAAACAGAAAGTTGTCTTTGCCCTCTCCAAATCTTCTCTTTCTCCCTCTACTCTCATTTTGAAGAAGTGCAACACAACCCTGTAGGGCTTCCCTTGTGGCTCAGCTGGTAAAGAATCTGCCCGCAATGCGGGAGATCTGGATTCGATCCCTGGATTGAGATATCCCCTGGAGAAGGGAAAGGCTACCCACTCCAGTATTCTGATCTGGAGAACTCCATGAACTATATACTCCTGCTGCTGCTGCTAAGTTGCTTCAGTCATGTCCGACTCTGTGTGACCCCATAGACAGCAGCCCACCAGGCTCCCCTGTCCCTGGGATTCTCCAGGTAAGAACACTGGAGTGGGTTGCCATTTCCTTCTCCAATGCATGAAAGTGAAAAGTGAAAGTGAAGTTGCTCAGTTGTGTCCAACTCTTAGCAACCCCATGGACTGCAGCCTACCAGGCTCCTACATCCATGGGATTTTCCAGGCAAGAGTACTGGAGTGGGGTGCCACTGCCTTCTCCAACTGTATAGTCCATGGGGTCCCAAACAGTTGGACACGACTGAGTGACTTTTACTCACTCACTCAACCCTGCCAGCCTGCACAAGCAGACCCCTGGGAGTAATTTCCTCTACCACCAGTCAGTCACTAAGTCCGATGGACTCAACACTCTCAATATTTCCACAATCCGATTCCCCACATGCATGGCCTTATTCACATTTTCATCAATTAGCCTTTACCTGGGTGACTTAGGTCTCCCTGCTTTCGTTCTTAACCTCCTCTAATCCACTCTCCGTAAGGGCACCAGAGTTATCACCTCATTGTTTAAAATCCTTTAGCATCTCTCCATTGTACTCTTAATTATATTTAAATTCCTTAAATAGTAGACAAAATCTTTCAGGGTTTCCAATTTTATAAATATAAATAAAATATAAATAAACATAAATCATAGACAACACACATGTACATGTAGATGAAAGAATTCAGGAAACACAGCAAAATGTTAACAGAAGCTATCTCTCATGTGGGGTTTTAAGATGGTTTCTTGGGATTTTTAAAGCTTTCGAACTCAGCAGTGTCCACAAGACTGGAAAATATCAGTTTTCATCCCAATCCCAAAGAAGGGCAGTGCCAAAGGATATTCAAACGACCGCACAATTGCGCTCATTTCACATGCTAGTAAGATTATGCTCAAAATCTTTCAAGCTAGGCTTGAGAAGTGCATGAGCCAAGAACTTTCAGATGCACAAGCTGTGTTTAGAAAAAGTAGAGGATCCAGAGATCAAACTGCCAACATTCGTTGGATCACTGAGAAACCAAGGGAATTCCAGAAAAACATCTACTTCTGCTTCACTGACTATGGTAAAGCCTTTGACTGTGTGGATCACAATGAACCATAAAAAATTCTTAATGAGATGGGAGATCACCTTACCTGTCTCCTGAGAAATCTGTAAGTGGGTCAAGAAGCAACAGTTAGAAGCTTACATGGAACAACATACTGGTTCAAAATGGGAAAGGACTAAAACAAGGCTGTATACTGTTACCCTGTTTATTTAACTTATATACAGAATATATTATGTGAAATGCCGAGCTGGATGAATCACAAGACGGAATCAAGAAAAGGATCAACAACTTCAAATACACAGATGATACCACTCTAGTGGCAGAAAGTGAAGAGGAACTAAAGAGCCTCTTGATGAGGATGAAACAGGAAAGTAAAAGAGCTGGCTTAGAACTCAACATTCAAAAAACTAAGATCATGGCATCTGGTCCCATCAATTCATGGCAATAGAAGGGGAAAAAGTGGAAGCAGTGACAGATGTTATTTTCTTGGGCTCCAAAATCACTGTGAACAGTAACTGCAGCCATGAAATCAAAGCACTCTTTCTCCTTGGAAGGAAGGCTATGACAAACCTAGACAGCGTATTAAAAATCAGAAACATCACTTTGCCAACAAACGTCTGTATAGTCAAAGCTATGGTTTTTCTAGTAGTCATGTACGGATGTGAGAGATGGACCATAAAGAAAGCCGAGAACCGAAGAACTGATGCTTTCAAACTGCGGTGTTGGAGAAGACTCTTCAGAGTCTCTTGGACTGCAAGGAGATCAAATCAGTCAATCCTAAAGGAAATCAACCCTGAGTATACACTGAAGGACTGATGCTGAAGCTGAAGCTCCAATACGTTGGCCACCTGATGGTAAGAGCTACTCAGTGGAAAACTCCCTGATGCTGGGAAAGACTGAAGGCAAACAGAAGACAGAGGCAGAGGCAGAAATGGTTAGATAGTATCACCAACTCAATGGACACGAATCTGAGCAATCTCCAGGAGATATTAGGGATTCCCTGGTGGCTCAGATGGTAAAGTGTCCGCTCGCAGTATAGGAGACCTGGGTTCAATCCCTGGGCTGGGAAGATCCCCTGGAGAAGGAAATGGCAACCCACTCCAGTATTTTTGCCTAGAAAATTCCATGGATAGAGGAGTCTGGTAGCCTACATGACTTCACTTTCACTTTCACTTTCCAGGAGATTCTGAAAGACAGAGAAGTCTGCATGCTGGAGTCCATGCAGAGTGGGGCATGACTTAGTGACTGAACANTTTTTGCCTAGAAAATTCCATGGATAGAGGAGTCTGGTAGCCTACATGACTTCACTTTCACTTTCACTTTCCAGGAGATTCTGAAAGACAGAGAAGTCTGCATGCTGGAGTCCATGCAGAGTGGGGCATGACTTAGTGACTGAACAGCAACATTACATGTAAGCTTTTCACAAGCAGAAAAATAAATATTCTTTAAATCTAAATGGCAAACAACATTTTTCTTTACCCTCCCTCCTCCTAGCCTCAAAAGGAAATGTTTAACTTTGACTACACTGTAAAGATTTTACAATAAACAAATTTAATTAAAAAAAATCAAAGTGGAGAACTATACACTTAAATGCTGAATTTTACCTTTCATATATCTTACCACAATTTTTAAAAGCCTCAAAAAAATGCAACCTGAATAATTCCTCATTCAAACAGCTTAGCTGCCTACAATTAAAATTAATCAAAATACTTCCAGAGCTGTACTATCTCTTGGGCTATACAGACAACCTGGATCTTCACTGCTTTCTGTTTGTCAAGTAGTACCTGGAGTAGTTAGCACAGGAAGTAAACACAGTATAGTGGTTAAGGGCACAGATTCTGGAGTCAGAGACGCTCAGGCTGGGCTTTACCACATGCTACCTGGGAGATGCTGGAGAGATTACTTTGTCCCTCTCAGTCTGCATTTACTCATTTGGGAAGTGAGGACAGAATATTTTCCACACTGCCCTTTAAAAAACAAACAAACCAATATTTATTTATTTACTTTAAAAATATGTATTACTTATTTTTATTCATTTGGCAGCATCAGGTCTTAATTGTGGCATGCAGGACCTTTCATCGTGACATGCATATTTCTCCAGTTGTGGCATCTGGGCTCTGGAGCATATGCACAGGCACAATAGTTATCGCACGTAAGTTCAGTTGCTCTGTGGTATGTGGGAGCTTAGTTCCCCAACCAGGGATTGAACCCACGTTCCTTGCATTGTAAGGCAGGTTCTTAACCACTGGACCACCAGGAAGTCTCCCAGATTGAATTTTTGAGGATCAACTGACATATTATTTGTAAAGTACTTTACCTAGAACCTGGAAGTTCATGGTTCACGTACTGTTGAAGCCTGGCTTGGAGAATTTTGAGCACTGCTTTGCTAGCATGTGAGATGAGTATAATTGTGCGGTAGTTTGAGCATTCTTTGGCATTGCCTTTTCTGAGGATTGAAGCGAAAACTGACCTTTTCTAGTCCCGTGGCCACTCCTGAATTTTTCAAATTTGCTGGCATATTGAGTGCAGCACTTTCACAGCATCATCTTTTAGGATTTGAAATAGCTCAACTGGAATTCCATCACTTCCACTAGCTTTGCTCGCAGTAATGCTTTCTAAGGCCCACTTGACTTCACATTCCAGGATGTCTGATTCTAAGTGAGTGACCACACCATCATGGATATCTGGGTCATGATCTTTTTTGTTTAGTTCTTCTGAGTATTCTTGCCACCTCTTCTTAATATCTTCTGCTTCTGTTAGGTCCGTACCATTTCTATCCTTTATTGAGCCCATCTTTGCATGAAATGTTCCCTTGGTATTTCTAATTTTCTTGAAGCGATCTCTGATCTTTCCCATTCTACTGTTCTCCTCTATTTCTTTGCACTGATCGCTGAGGAAGGCTTTCTTATCTCTCCTTGCTATTCTTTGGAACTCTGCAATCACATGGATATATCTTTCCTTTTTTCCTTTGCTTTTAGCTTCTCTTCTCTAAGATATTTGTAAGGCCTCCTCAGACAACCATTTTGCCTTTTTGCATTTATTTTCCTTGGAGATGGTCTTGATCGCTGCCTCCTGTACAATGTCACGAACCTCTGTCCATAGTTCATCAGGCACTCTGTCTATCAGATCTAATCTCTTGAATCTCTTTGTCACTTCGACTGTGTAATCATAAGGGATTTGAACATCCATGAACTTCCAGATGTTCAAGCTAGATTTAGAAAAGGCAGAAGAACCAGAGATCAAATTGCTAACATCTGTTGAATCATAGAAAAAGCAAGGGAGTTCCAGAAAAACATCTACTTCTACTCTATTGACTACACCAAAGCCTCTAACTGTGTGGATCACAACAAACTGTGGAAAATTCTGAAAGAGATCAGAATAAGAGACCACCTGACCTGCCTCCTGAGAAATCTGTATGCAGGTCAAGAAGCAACAGTTAGAACTGGACATGGAATAACAGACAAATTGGCTTAAAGCTCAACGTTCAGAAAATTAAGATCAAGGCATCTGGGCCCATCACTTCATGGCAAATAGATGGGGAAACAGTGGAAACAGTGATAGACTTTATTTTGGGGGCCTCAAAAATCACTGTAGATGGTGACTGGAGCCATGAAATTAAAAGATGCCTGCTCCTTGTAAGAAAAGCTATGACCAACCTAGATAGCATATTAAGAAGCAGAGACATTATTTTGCCAACAAAGGTCCGTCTAGTGAAAGCTATGGTTTTTTCAGCAGTCATGTATGGATGTGAGAGTTGGACTATAAAGAAAGCTGAGCATTGAAGAACTGATGCTTCTGAACTGTGGTGTTGGAGAAGACTCTTGAGAGTCCCTTGGACTGCAAGGAGATCCAACCAGTCCATCCTAAAGGAAATCAGTCCTGAATATTCACTGGAAGGACCAATGCTAAAGCTAAAACTCCAATACTTTGGCCAACTGATGCAAAGAACTGACTCACTGGAGAAGACCCTGATGCTGGGAAAGGCTGAAGGTGGGAGAAGGGGATGACAGAGGATGAGACAGTTGGATGGCATCACTGCCTCGATGGATATCAGTTTGAGTAAGCTCCAGGAGCTGGTGATGGACAGGAAAGTCTGGTGTGCTGCAGTCCATGGGGTCACAAAGAGTCAGACATGACTGAGCGACTCAACTGAACAGAACCCAACTTACCTAGAACCTAGGATACAGCCTGGATTCAATGATTGGCAGCTATTACTAATTTATATCTGGTTTCAGTAGCAAAAACCCTTTGACTACTTTCTATGTTCTAGGCTAATTGATACTACAAATCAGTTGGAAATACAAAGTCAGGTACACCAGTTAACAATTTTATGTATTTAGTATACAGACCTTTAGAACAACAGCCAGACAGTACTGAGAAATGCTGAATATGGTCCCTCTTCTCCTCAGAGCCTGACTGTCCATCAGGGTTACTGCTATGCCTACACATGTTGCTGAATAGTAGGAAACAGGTCAAAGGACTCTGCCATGTTGGCAGAACCAGTAGTGTGCCTGCCACTATGCTGTGCACCTGAGCCAACCCTAAATCTGCCAGAACCACCAATTGTGGAAATGAGAACACGATGACCCCACATCCCACTGAAATGGATGACATGCAGGATCCAAGACTCAAGCAGAGTAGGGTTTCCTGAGGATGTGTCTAAGATTGTTTCTGGGTCTGAAATTTTTCACTGATTCACTCCTTCAGCAAGTATTTATTGAACATCTACTATGTGTAAGGCCCTGGCATCATAGCAAAGCAAAAGAGACAAAAAATCCCTACCATCAAAATGGAAAGGATGATATATTTTAGAATAATAATGATATCTAATTACTTGCAATAATGTGAAAATGGCTAGGCAGTAGATAAATGAAAAAGACAGACCATCTTCAAATCTCAAAGAACATATTTCAATGACCTCTTGCCTTGTATCATAAGCTAGAGCTACACATCCAAGGCAAACATTTGCTCCACGCTCTAAGTGTTCTTGCCCACTGTCTGGTGAAAACAAGCTTATANTAGATAAACGAAAAAGACAGACCATCTTCAAATCTCAAAGAACATATTTCAATGACCTCTTGCCTTGTATCATAAGCTAGAGCTACACATCCAAGGCAAACATTTGCTCCACGCTCTAAGTGTTCTTGCCCACTGTCTGGTGAAAACAAGCTTATAAGCGGTATTGATACATTATTCCCCCAAAATAAAAAACTGTGTTTAAAAGATGCCTCTAATTAAAATTACCTATGAACTATTCTAAATCATCCCTGTTAAGATGTTATTTACCCTTAAAAATCCTTTCTAGGGGAAAATAAACAACAAACAAACTTCTTCACACAAGGTAAGTCCCTTTCCTTGGATTCTAATCTAAGCAAAATAAAGAGTAGTTGACAACCGCCCTTCTTAAAATAATGACTTTTAAAACCTTAAAGTATTATAGGGTGGAGAACATATATATATGTAACGCTTAGTTGTATATAGTTCCCAGGTAGGAGAGCTTTAAAAAGGAATTCCCAAAAGGAATTCCCAGCCTCTGTGGGGGGATATTACTGGCAGTCAGATAATGGAGGGTCAGTGGCAGTGAAGGAGGCGGAGAGAGCAGCATGACAACAGAGGGATCTGTGGGCTCAGATCACAGCTGCCCGCAGCAAAGGGACAGCCGTCACCCCTCCAGCTCCACCACCTCCAACCACTCTCAGCACCAACAGTCTTTTACACAACAAGCTAGGTATGATGGCAGCTGGCACCCCAGAGTCTACCAGGCTGGTCTATCTGATCTCGACTGTGCAGTCTTCTCTCTGAGCATATGGGATTTCATCATAATTTAAAGCTCCAAGTTATCCGTGACTTAGGCCTAAAAGCCAGAGATAAAGCCCTGCTCTGGGTCTGACATTCTAGGCTTGGTTCAGCAGAGCTCAGCTTCTACACTGCCTTATTCACCATTGTACTCACAGCACCACACAGAATCCACCATGAGCCAACAACAGAATGAGCTGTGTAGATGAAGCATCTTAGGATGGAAAATAGCCAAGTGACGAAGTTATGATAACAAGGATAAGGCAAGTATGTAGCAAGGAAGGACTTGGTAGTCAAAGATTCACCAGATGCTAAGTGAATAGATAGTCAGATAGTCACAGATCTTTCGGCTACTTCCTGGCCAGCTGGCAGAAGACTGGTGGAGGAGACTCCAGAAAGATGAGCCAACAGGAGTGGATGTTATAGATCTGGTGAGAGATAAAGCATGGTGGTGGCCGGGTGAATGGGGGAGAAGGTGCAAGAAATGAATACTTGGTCACAGAGCTTGCGGTTTGTTAAGATTTGGCAAAGGCATTAATAAAAGGACAAAGTACAAAAATATATGATCACTCAGAATGTGTGGAGTTCTAACGCATCTCCAAATACGTAATATGAAGACCAGTGGCTGAGGACACAGCTACTAAACTCAGTATAAAAAAACCCTTTAAATGCCTTGTTTTCACATCAGAAAATCTATTTTCTCCAATGTACTAGACTCCACCTTGAACCCTATAAACCTGACGAATGAATATGCATATTTTACTTCTACAAAACCCTAAAACACACTCACCATGGCTCCTCTATAGTAGGCCGTCGTGATGGTTCGAAATCTTTCCTGACCCGCTGTGTCCCTAAGATTTGAAACAAAGGAAAGAGTGGTTAGAAAAATCATCGACAACATCGCTGACGAGAGGCTCTGAGCTGCAGAAGATGTAATTGCAGTCTGCTCACAAATGCAGTGGTTTCAGGGAGAAGGGGGACAAGTCACAAAGAGAGCCTGTTGTGCGTCTGTGAGCTGGAGGCGGCTGTGGCCACGGGCGCCTGTCAGGAGCTCACAATCACTTGGGTGAAAAACTTGGACTCTGATGACAAAAGCAGCGACAAGAAAATGCACAGCCGGGACCGGCACAGTGTGTTCATCAACCAGAAGAGGAATAGAGAATAGTTGTAAATTCTTGGACTCCTAGAGGCAGTTCAATCCCTTTCTATAAATGCCTAATCATTAGGGCATTTTGCTCTTTTGACGGAAAGTCTGATTTCTGTACAAAGCAAGCAGGCAGGCTGGACTTACTACTGTGCAAATTCTGCTCCATAGAGCATGCCAAAATGGATCTCCTCAAGAACTTTTTCAGCTCTAGAGCCCGTGACTAAATGAGACCCTGGAGTTCAACATACAATTGTTGACCAAGATTTCAAAATATGAACAACACCTGCAAGTTATATAAACTTGCATTTATTCTTACTTTCTTGGCTTAATGACCATTAAAATACATTCTGAAAAATGTTGACATTTCAAATTACATTTACCAAAGCAATTCTTATAAGAAGGAAGGAAGTTAAGGAAGTCAAATTTCCTTGGTATCTGGGAAAAATCAATATTCCTAAATTTTCCACTTCCTGCCAGAACTAATTTCACTCCCTGTGTTACTAAGACAAAACTATAATTGTTTAATTTGATTGCTTCTAAAAAGGATGCATTTGTGGAAATACACTAAAACTCTAATATGTGTACACCAAATTTAAGTGAGATGAAGGCCCAAGGAAAATATGGTAATTTAAAATGTTAATACTTTATCATTTATGTATACCTTACAAAATACTTTCAGATGGTGTGCAAATGATGTCCACCACAGCTGAATGTGGTAGTTTTACCATCATCCATGTTCTCCAGAAGAGAAGACAGGCTCAGGTGGGCTATGGGCCCAGCTCTGTCACTAAACAGCTCATCTGAGTGCTGAGTCGATTCAGTCATGTCCAACGCTTTGCAACCCCATGGACTGTAGCCCGCCAGGCTCCTCTGTCCATGGGATTCTCTAGGCAAGAATACTGGAGTGCATTGCCATGCCCTCCTCCAGGGGATCTTCCCAACTCAGGGATTAAACCTGTATCTCTTAGGTCTCTTGCACTGGTAGGCGGGTTCTTTACCTCTAGCACCACCTGGGAAGCCCAAACAGCTCATACACTTGAGTGAGANTGCATTGCCATGCCCTCCTCCAGGGGATCTTCCCAACTCAGGGATTAAACCTGTATCTCTTAGGTCTCTTGCACTGGTAGGCGGGTTCTTTACCTCTAGCACCACCTGGGAAGCCCAAACAGCTCATACACTTGAGTGAGAATCAAGTATCCAAGGCCTTGGCTGTTTAGTGCAGGGCCGGGTCTCACACCACCATTATCTTATCCTGCCATCTTCTCATTGATCAGGATTAAATAACAGGCACTTATTTGGTACGCAGCAAACAAATGGGGAAAACAAAGGCAAAGCACCTTTGAGCAGACTAAGTATATTTTGATTCTAATATGCTACTTGATTTAGAACCAGCTTTGCAGTGAGGATGGAGAAGAAACCCTACCATTCTGAATGCAGGTCATGAAGACTGAAGGTAGACTATTTTGCTGCCAAGAGTGCTGATAAATAGTGCCATGGAGCTTTAATTAGCTGATCACCCACAGGCTCCTAGAAATGTTCCTTATTGTTCTGATCAAGACTATACAGGAATGGTCCCCAGCCTTTTTGGCACCAGGGACCAGTTTCATGGAAGACAATTTTTCCACGGACTGGTTCAGGGGGAATAGTTTCAGGATGACTCAAGCACACTGTATTTCTTGTGCACTTTATTTCTATTATTATTGCATTGTGATACATAACAAAATAATTAGACGACTCGCCATAATGTTGAATCAGACCATCAGGCATTAGATTCTCATTAGGGGTGCTGCAACCTAGATCCTTGCATGTACAGTTCACAAAGCTTGCACCTCACATAAGTTTGCATTCCTATGAGAATCTAATGCTGCCACTGATCTGACAGAAGGCAGAGCTCAGGCAGTAATGTGAGTGATGGGGAGTGGCTGTGAATACAGATGAAGCTTCAGTCTCTTGCCTGACCCTCGCCACCTGCTGTGTGGCCTGGTTCCTAACTAGGCATGGTAGTGGACTGGGGGTTGGGGAACCCTGCTGTACTGCACAGTCAGACATTCTCTTTGCTTTTCCCTTAAAATAATTCTTTTTAACCTTTAAAATACTTGACTTCTTATTACATAGCAATAGATGAAAAGAGCAGCATGTGGTAACCTTCAAAATGTCTTGCAATGAAATATACCAGGAACCTCTACATGGGGTTAATACGTGAAGCTGATGTAAGGTTCCGGGATATTGGGGTAGTTGTCCCAGTTCTATCACTAACCCAGACACAAGCCCTCACATGGACTTAACCCTTCTACGCCCCAGTTTCCTGTAAAAGAAAAGTGGTAGATTTCAATATAATGTTCTAGTTCTATCCTGGTTCTGAAAGTCAAAGGAGAAAAACAGCCCAGGGAAAAAGCTGACGTACATGTATTACTTGACTATTTTGACCTGCTTCCTTCTGAGTCTATGATGTTCTAAACGTCTAAGCTTCGTTTCCTGCTGTCGTCATCACACATCAGGTCAGTAAACATCATCAAAACCCTTCCTTAAGGCTGCAAACCTATGTGGCTGCATAGAAGGGCTCACACTGAAAGAACTTAGATCAGCTTATAGGAGGTTCAAAAAAAAAATCTAAGAGTGTGAGTTCAAGCCAGAAATATTCAACCAGGCAATCTGGAGGAACCATATTTATTCATTGTAGTTTGACAGATTCTTCAGGAGTTAAACCAGTTGGAGTTGACTGATCATAAGGAGATCTTTACCTTGCATATTACATGAGAGATGAGAGGCCTGCCTTTTTCCTCCCTTATTCTCCAGTGCAGGCTTCCCCATTTTAAACTGAAGGAGAAGAAATAGGCAAATAAATGAGGAAATATCAGAGTCGGAAGGGAACTCAGATGTCATCAGTCTGACAAACCCATTTACAAATGAGGACAAGAAGCCCCTGAGAAGAGAAGCAAAGAGCTCCAAGTTCTTAGTATAGAGGCTGACTCCAGATTGGCACTTTGTTTGGGGTTTTTACCACTTGACTCTGCCTTATCTGATTTCACAGCTACAACAACCGCAGGGAAAAAGTAACTGACTTTAGAATTTAGTTTCCTCCCCTCTAAAATTAGCATTTTGGAAGAATGAGTTCTCAGATCTCTCCTGGCAGTGACTGTTAGTGATACCATCCTCACTATCCCACTCTTGGTGGAGACATCTTTGAATACTTACCCATTNAGAGTGGGTAGCCTTTCCCTTCTCCAGGGGATCTTCCCAACCCAGTGATCAAACCCAGGTCTCCCACACTGCAGGTGGATTCTTTACCAGCTGAGTCACAGTTCAGTTCAGTTCAGTCACTCAGTCATGTCCGACTCTTTGCGACCCCATAAATCGCAGCACGCCAGGCCTCCCTGTCCATCACCAACTCCCAGAGTTCACTCAGACTCACGTCCATCGAGTCAGTGATGCTATCCAGCCATCTCATCCTCCGTCGTCCCCTTCTCCTCCTGCCCCCAATCCCTCCCAGCATCAGAGTCTTTTCCAGTGAGTCAATTCTTCGCATGAGGTGGCCAAAGTACTGGAGTTTCAGCTTTAGCATCCTTCCTTCCAAAGAAATCCCAGGGCTGATCTCCTTCAGAATGGACTGGTTGGATCTCCTTGGAGTCCAAGGGATTCTCAAGAGTCTTCTCCAACTGGAGTGGGTAGCCTATCCCTTCCTTCTCCAGCAGATTTTCCTGACCCAGGGATTGAACCGGAGTCTCCTGTATTGCAGGCAGATTCTTTATCAACTGAACTATCAGGGAATCCCTATCCTGTCACTACAGTAGCTCAAAATCTACTCAGCAATTTCAAATACAAAGAACCACAAAGTCCCTGATAAATATAAGCATCCCCTATGATTTATCGCGAACAGGCTGCTGCTCTTTCTGAAGGGACAAGTGAGTGAACACAGCTCAGTTGCAATTTACTAAATCCTCATCATCTGGCCACTCAGCTTTTGTTTCAGACGTTTCTCCTCCTTCACATTCTCTATGCTGTGCTGTGCTTAGTTGCTCAGTCCCGTCTGACTCTGCAACCCCATGGACTGCAGTCCGCCAGGCTCCTCTGTCCATGGGTCTTCTCTAGGCAAGAATACTGGAGTGGGTTTCCATGTCTTCCTCTAGGGCATCTTCCCAACCCAGGGATCGAACCCAGGTCTCCCACATTGCAGGAGGTTTCTTTATCGACTGAGCCACCAGGGAAGCCCATGACTACTGGAGTGGGTAGCCTATTCCTTCTCCAGGGGATCTTCCCAACCCAGGAATCAAACCAAGGTCTCCTGCATTACAGGCAGATTCCTTCCCAGGTGAGCTACCAGGGAAGCCCTTACATTCTCTATAGAACCCCTTAAAGTGGTTTCCAAGACATTTCAAGAAAACATGTCAACTATGCATTCTCTGAAAGCAGGGGTCCCCAACCTCCAGGCCATAGACCAGTACCTCCTGTCAGATCAGTGGCAGCATTAGATTAGAAGTAAAGTGCACAATAAATGTAAATGCATGTGAATCATCCAGAAACTGACTCCCCAACCCCTGGTCTGTGGAAAAATTCTCCCAGAGAATTGGTTCCTGATACCAAAAAGGTTGGGGACTGCTGCTCTAACATGACTTAAACATCAAATGCAGCTATTTAGAGGTAGAAAAGTCTTCAAGGGCTACATTACTACATTATTTCTGCATATAGCACCGAGAACACCCAAAAAGGCTGCTTGCCAGCTCCAGCTTCACATAAGGCAAAGGCATAAACCAAGTGGATTTGCCCATTCTTCTCTATGTGGCAGCTTTCCCCCAGGGAACCTTTCTAGGTATGCTTGTGAATCTTGAAATAGGTGGCAATCACACCCAAGCTAATCTAGCAGAATAGCTTCTCATTCTGTCCCCTCACTAATAGCCAGGTAATATTAACAAATATACTCTCACACCCAGCATCCCCAGGTGACCTGACCCACACTCCTCCTCTAAGTTACCTCAGTACTGCAGGGTCTGCAGTCGCTGAAGTGAAACTGAGCAACACAGCACGTTCTTGTTAGCATCACACAGAATTCACAGTGATTATCATTCATTTAAGACTTAACACACACTGATTTTTGTGATTTATCTTTTTATATCTCTCCAAACCCAGTGTAACAAAGACCCTGTAGGGATTCTCTCTAGCCTTCATCTCTTTTTGGTCCTCGCATCAAGAACAATGCCCAACAACTGGTAGGCAATCAATAAATGTTTCTTGATACTAACATTTTTTTTTAATTCATAATTTTTCAAATTTATAGAAACAAAAAATAGAATGGTGGTTATAAAAGGCTGAAGGGAGCAGGGGGGAAAGGAGAGTTGTTTCATGGGTATCAAGTTTCAGATTTGCAAGATGAAAAAGATCTGTTTCACAACAATGTGAATAGACAATACTGAAAAAAAGGGTTAAGATGGTTAACTATATTTTTGTGTTTTTTTTTTTAATCACAGTAAAAAAAAAAAAAGAAAAATTCCTGACTTTCAAAACACCTACTGTAACTCCGGAAAACAACCTACTTAACTGGAAGACTAAAGTCATCCAACATTCCATCTTAAATAGTTTGTTCACATTTTAAATAAAGGATGATGTCTATCAAAATGCTTGCCAAGTGAATACTTTTCTTTACTCTATTTTATTAAGATGTAACTCCTTTACTTTCAAGGCTGTTGTTACCTGTAGTTGGAAGTCATGGGCAACTTTTCTACCTTCATTTAACAAAACCATTCTGAGGCTCCCTTAAATCTCAGTTACTCTCCATTCATGTGAAACATTAAGAAAGCTTTCTACTGACCTAGCCTTTTGTTTCCTGTATTTGTTAGAAGGATTACCTTTCTGTTATTTGAGGAGGTTCTACTATTGCCTGTGATACTTAACCAACTGTTTACTTTTCAGAAGTTTTCATGTTTTGTAAGAGTTGTGAACTGGTATTTAGCTTTGGCTGATGCTGCTGTCAGGGGCCAGTTGACAGACAGACAGTCTAAGAGTAGTGGTCCCGAATCTCTTTGGCACCAGGGATCAATTTCATGAAAGACAATTTTTCCACAGAATGGGGGTAGGCGGGTGGGGGATGGTTTCTAGATGATTCAACTGCATTACATTTATCATGCTCTTTATTCCTCAGATCAGGCATTACATCTTGGAGGTTGGGGACCTCTGCCTTAGAGCACAATCAAATTATCACAACTTGAACTTCATAGAAATTGGAAATACTGATGTGTATTACAATTGAAAAGTACTGGCCCTGGAAGTCAAAAGACCTAGATTGTAGGTTGGGTTCTGTCATCAACAACTTTTAGGAGGTTGCTTACCTGCTCTGGACCTCCAGGTTCCCATCCATAAAAAATGGCAGAGAGGATCTCATTAGAGAAACTAGATAATATGTTTGATAATGCTGTAGGAACTCTGAAATTTCACACAGGTGTAAGATATTCCACACTCAGATGCTATTATCTGGCAGCTCTTGTCACCTCCTTCATGGATTATGGTAATAGCTTCCCAGGGCACCATGCCAACATCTCTCCCTGGTCTAATTCCCCTGCATGCCACTGTGAGAAGAGCGTTCAATAAGCCCTGTGGAAACGTCACCTCCCTATTCAAGAAGCCACGGATCCAACTTCCTCGGCCTGGCAATCCAGCCTTTCCCACCGGAAGCACTGCCACCCTCGCAGCCTCTCCAACTTCAACCTGTTCCTCTCACTGGGCCCCGCACCTCCTCCCCTCGGCACGGGCATGGCCACCGCGCTCGGCAGCCTTCTCTGAAGATGCCACTCTACCCTGTGTTCCTCCCCCTCCTTCCCGCCTCTGGTCTCCGCTCAGCCCACGACCATCCCTACCTCCAGGCCTGGCCTTTATGCAGCAGCTCAGCACTGTGTTATTGGGTTTAATAAACTACTCTGAATTGTTCTCACATCAAGTAAGGGCTCCACCCTCTCTTTGCCAACTAGGATGCACACAGAAACATGTAGACCATAGATACTAAATGAAAAGTTAAACACCTCTACATAATTAGGTAGGACTTCCCAGGGGGCACGAGTGTTAAAGAATCTGCCTGTCAATGCAGGAGACAGTTAAGAGACACAGGTTTAATCCTTCGGTCAGGAAGATCCCCTGGAGGAGGGAATGGAAACCCACTCCAGTACTCTTAGCTGGAGAATCCCATGGACAGAGGAGCCTGGTGAGCTACAGTCCATAGGGTCGCAAAGAGTCAGACGTGACTGAAGCGACGTTGCACACACACACACATAATTAAGTAAAGCTTCTAAGTGTGGAGAGAGCTAAGAAAACCTCAGAAGTTTAAAGTTTTGTTAGCATACTCTAGTGACAATAATAAGGATGCTAAGAGATTATGACACTAAGAAAATGAAGATCTCTACATTACCATTAGCTTTGACAGTATCAATAGAATATATAGTGTATTAACATCCGCTTTAAAGGAAAGGCAACTTCCTGAAGCTACTCCAGGATTAAAAGAACAGCCAGTCATAAGAATAAAATAATATATCAATGAGGATGCTTTCTGTTGCAAATAACAGAAACCCCAAGTCAAACTAGCTTCAGGTAATTTGTTGACTCATATGGTAAGTCCAGTGGTGAGTGGGGGTTCAGACATGGCTCAGTCCAGTAGTTCCGGTTCATTCTCTGCACCTCCTCTGGCTCTGTCCTCTTGGGAGAATCAATTTCATCCTTTGACCAACAGCAGTTCCTGACTACAACAGCAAAACTGGAAAGAAAAGAGGTGATCTTCCTGTGCCTGTCTCTTAAAAGCGAGAAATGTCTCCCCACAGCCTCCAGCAACCTTTCTTTCATGGTTCATTTCTGGATTTATGACCATGGGGATGGCCTGTTCTGGGGGCCTGAGCTTCAAGGCTAAGCCCCTGAACTAATTACTGCCATAGGCAGTTATTATCCAATCATGGGCAAACCAAGACTGGATTAATCTAAACCCAGCCCTAAATTTAGATGAATCCAGGCCCATCCTTGGAGCTGGGTCACTGCCCCTGATCTCCAGGGCTGCTAAAAATAGGAGAGAAGGGAAAGCTGTTGAATCAGTCATATCTGTTAGAATAATGTAAGTTTATTTAATAAAATTTAATATTCATAGTTACATGAAACAGATAGATCCTAACAGCTATCACTACTACCCTGGTGCAAATGCTATTAAATTTCATGATAACTATAGCACTCCTCTGAAGATAATTTCTCCTACTGTTCAGCCACGAACAAGAAAGAAAACATGAAGGAAAATAAGGACAACGAGCAGCCCAAGCAGCTGCCACAGCCTCTCTGGGCTAACCGATGGTCTTCACTGCTAGGAGAGTCCCCGAGTCCACAGCTCCCCGGCTTATGCTTTGGCCCCAGAGAAGTAGAGACTGCAGAGGAGGAGGTGGTCACTACTGCCAGCAGCAAGAACCAAAACTCATCTTGGCAGTAGGAGAGAAACTTTTTTTTCCTTTTAAAGGAACTACATAATCTCAAAAAACATGGCTTCTGGAGAGATTACATTTAGGGTCCAAAAGCCCTCTGCATTTCAATAGCCTTTTAGAAAGCATCATTTTTTGGCAGCATATAATAAATCATGTTCAAAATGACAATCCTGAGTCATCCCATCTCATGAGCAATCCATGAGCCACCAGCCTGCAAGCAGCCTACCCGGCTGGCAGCACAGCCAACATCAATGCTCAAGAGAAGACTCCATCCTTGCTTGAACATGTCCTGACATTAATTTTTTGATGACTTTAAAGAAGTGCCAGTTTTCTCACTAATATTCATCTAGTCAATAAAACAGGAAATCTAAATTGTAAGAAACACTGTAAGAAAACATTAGAAGGGACTCAAAACCGTTTTTGATTCTGAATTTAAATACATGCATACACACTCACACTAATAGGTTTTCATCTCTTCTGAACTGATTCTCATGATAAATAGTTGCTCATCGCTGATATATATGATGCAACACAAGCAGGCCTGGAGGGAAGAAGGAAAGGAATCAGAGAATTCTAAGCCTGGGCAGTAGCTTGTAGTGGTTTAGTCCAGTCCTCTCTCTGTGCCGAGGAGATGCAGCAACTTATTGGCAGTTCACAAGAGCCAATTCAGAATGGGGTTAAAATCAAATTCTGACATTTAAAGATCAGGACTTAAACAAATAAATAAATAAAGATCAGGACTTCCTAAAGAGGTGTGTACAAGAATTCCATGTCTCCCTGAAGAAGCCTCCTCTCTGAGGATCATAGCAAAGTACTAGCAACAATGGAAATGCCCTGGTATACAAGGCCAAGAACACCCTGGAACACAAGGAAATACTAGGGAACAGTGAACAAGAGCCACATGAATGAAGCTCAAAACAAAGTCAAGTGAACAGAGAAGCCACAAACACGCACACACAATCCAACCACTTCTGTAAAATTCCAGTAATATCCAAAACAACAGAAGGTATCATTTATATCAATACATCTATCCATGTGTAATTCAAGTATTTTAAAAATGCACAAGGATTATCAACAGAATCCGGATAGCTGTTTGCTCTCTCTGGAGAGAAGCAGAAGACCAGGGAGGGGTTTCTGGGGACTTCAACTCTACTTCAATTCAAAATTTCTAAATGTGAGTGGTGGTACATGGATGGGGAGCTGTTTTATATTAGGTATACTTTTGTATGCCTAAAATTGTTCATATTTTATAAGCAATGATTAGTTACTGGGGTAATGACATACAGAGGCATATATTCATTCATGGAAGGAGAAAAATCAAACCAAATTTTAGAGATGAAAGGCACCTGAGAAGATTTAATCCCAGGAAAAGCCGGCACCACCCCTTCCCCAATGTGTTCTATACAAAGAGGGACTTGGTGCTCAGTTCAACAGACTAAGCCTTTCAGTTCAGTCACTCAGTCGTGTCCGACTCTCTGCAACCCCATGGACTTCAGCACACCAGGCTTCCCTATCCATCACCAACTCCCAGAGCTTGCACAAACTCATGTCCATCGAGTCAGCGATGCCATCCAACCATCTCATCCTCTGTTGTCCCCTTCTCCTCCGGCCTTCAATCTTTCCCAGCATCAGTATCTTTTCTGAGGAGTCAGTTCTTCGCATCAGATGACTAAGCCCTTGGTGACGAGTTATGGAGTGACAGCAATGGCACCCCACTCCAGTACTCTTGCCTGGAGGATTCCAGGGACGGGGGAGCCTGGTAGGCTGCCGTCCATGGGGTCGCCAAGGGTCAGACACGACTGAGTGACTTTACTTTCACTTTTCACTTTCATGCATTGGAGATGGAAATGGCAACCCACTCCAGTGTTCTTGCCTGGAGGATCCCAGGGACGGGGGAGCCTGATGGGCTGCCATCTCTGGGGTCGCACAGAGTCGGACACGACTGAAGCGGCTTAGCAGCAGCAAGACTGGATCAAGTTCAGAAAGTGAGGGGGGAGGGACTTCCTAGCGGTCCCCGGTTAAGAACCTTCCAATGCAGGTGACCCAGGTTCAATTCCTGGTCAGGGAACTAAGATACCACAAGCCTAGGAGCAACTAAGCCCCAGAGCCACAACTAGAGAAGCTGTGCAACAAAGAGCCCATGTGCCGCAACAAAGTCCCAGTGCAGCCAAAAAAATAAGGCGTGCTGCCCACTCAGACTTCAAATAGGGGCTTCAAGGACATTTCCTTCCCTGCCTAGAGGGAAAGGAGCTTCCATTTGGGCCAAGGACAAGGGAGGAATACACAAGTGGTCACTGTTGGGAGTGGCACTGTGGGAGAGGAACAAAGGAGCCCTGCTTTGCCATCTCTAACGGGACTGGGAAGAGGCTTCGCCTGGGAGAGGGGAGGTGGGGGGGGGTTCTGCCCTGCACCTCTAAGGAGAAGGTGGAGTGTACCTAAGATGTTTTCATTGTTCAGGGTGACCCACAGGGGCAAAAGCTGGCAGAAGCTACAATGAGGCTTTACTTAGGGATATGAACCAAGCACTTGCCTAAGGCACCGCTTATCAAGCATACAGTTCTCAGAAACCAGTGGTGGACTTGGAGGCAGCTGAGGGAGGGCGTGACCAGCAAAAGAAAAGGATGGACGCTCTGAACTTGGCTCAAGTCCACAGTTAATGGCCTCAGAGGGACAGGAAGCTTGGAATGAGCAGTCTTGGGCCTCCTTTCATTCTGCGAGTTAGATACGACAACGTGGAGAGAAGACAGATTGACAAAATTCTCTTTCACTGAAGTCAAATTAGTCAGCCAACAGATATAATAACGCTACCTTCTCTGTTTCAAGAGAACAGGGTGGTTGCTGGGCTTGTGAATGGGTGAAAGGATACCCTTGCTGGAGTGTGGGAAACAGTACAAAGGACTTTTCCTGGCCTTCAGAACTCACTCTCTGGGCCCAGGGCACTGTCTTGACCTTCGGCCTAAGCTGTGACTGGATGCATTTTTGCTCTGTGGCTGCTGGAGTTTACAACACACATAGCTCTTCTATCTCAGGCCACTTAGGCAAGTCTGTTGCCTGGCCGAGAAATATCAGGGGTTGAGAAACAGTAGGGACCTTCCTTCAGCTGAAGTTTTTAGATATGTGGTTCCCACTGAGGTTCTTCTAAAAGTCCAATTTGGCTGAAGTCAAGAGTGCACGAAAAACAAAACAGATTTCTGGGACATTTAGCCTTTCAGTGAATGATAGCAATGCAAGCTTTCAATGCTGGGTTTATCCCGGTGCTATGCACACTGAGGGAGAAAAAACACAGATCATCTATCCCCTTTGACCGACTTTAAGAAGCAGAAGTTTAACACTGCACTTTTATAATTAAAGAGAAAAAATGTACTTTGTTTCAAAAGTACATTTGGGAACAACAAACATCTGTGATTCCAGGGGATCTGAATATGAGTTATGTGGTTTGTCTATTTACATTTCAGAGAGATATTCCAGAAACAGAAAAAAAAAATTTATCAAATATTGAAATTCACTTTAAAGAAATGTTACATTCATTTCCTCACTCAAGAGCTTTATTATTAATGATAAATATACAGTGTAGATAGATCCTGCCAGTTTTGAAACTTTGACAACCATATTTTGCTTGTGCTTTTTCTGTGGAGAATAATAAACATGGAGAATAATAAAATGGAGAATAATTAAATTTTAGAGCAGCTAATTTCAGGATAATTAGCTAAAGCTCTAATTAGAAAAACAGATTAATGAAATAGGAAAAAATATGAGTCATAGATTGAAGCTTTAAAATATTTTTTTCCAAAATAAAGGAAGGACTTAGAAAAAAAAGTGTAAAGGTAGAAATAAAGTTAAGAATGTTACTTAGATTGAAAGAGAGGAGATCAAGGTATTGTTCTTTTTAAGAAGCACATTCTATAAGTTCATAAAAGCCATATTTCCACCAAGTGCCAACTTTGCTGCATATATTTAGAACTATATTTTGTCTTATTCATTTGTACACAAATTTACTGTTTTCTTATTTGAAAATTAGAAAATTTAAAGTTCAAGAGGAAAAACACATTAAAAGTATATTTACAAGACACTGTGACAACAGTTTGAAATGATCACTGGCAGCAAAAGATATAAGTTTTGTTAAATCCAACACTGGAAAGGGGGAATTTTTTTCTTTTAAGGTGGACTAACAAGAGGTCTGTGAACATAATTTGCCCTTACAGGAAAGAACACCTGATATACTAAAAAGGAAGACAGACTAAACATTTTCAGATTTCTTTGGTTCTTCTACTTGGTGAATAGGAAGTGGCAAATGAATGAAACCTCATTTATGATGTAAATCAACACTGACACTTATCACCATTTCCTGCTGAAAAAACTGCACATCTTTATACTGTTTTGGAATTTCCTACTTGTTACTGAATTAAATCCAATTCTTGGCATTCTTCATAAGACAGATGAACCCATAAAATCTAATCACACCAACAAAAGATGACAAATTCGTAAACTAATTATAGCTATTAGGAAGAATTTACTTATTTTTCTTCAAGCCATAAATATATGCATGACAGATACAAAAACAGAACATTTAAGAATAGTTTTAAGGAATCTCTGTATTTGAGAATCTCAAAGGGCTTTATAGATTAACGTATAAAGATACAATTAACCTTTAAAGTATCTTTGGGCAATGAAAAGTCAAAATAATAAATCACCACAATACCAAATGATAACTGCTGCTGTTGCCGCTAAGTCGCTTCAGTCGTGTCCGACTCTGTGTGACCCCGTGGACGGCAGCCCGCCAGGCTCCATCGTCTCTGGGATTCTAATATAACTGAATTACAAATTAAAGTTTTTTAATGCTAGAACAGCCAAAACATCAAGAAAGAAAAACAACTGGCAAACAAGATGTAATACCACAGCTAAAACAACTCATATAAAGTATGCAGAAACACCTAGGAAGGACTGAGCATGTTTAAATCTGATTAAGGAACCAGCAGTGATCATCCATGATTCAACTCACCATTTGAGAATGGCCAAAGAATGCACAAGTCTCTTTTGCAAATTGTGCACTTTCAAAAGGAAATGTGTTTTGTGTTACTCAATCTGGAAATAGCAATGTGCTTGAAGTTGTCAAAATGTGGATTTTAAAGGCTTTCAATGAACAGATGTTTTCCCTTCAATAAAAGCTCTTTTCATAAAAAACCTATGAACCAGAATTCCTTGTAGTTAGAAAAGTTTAGAATGCCTCTAAGAGTTCTTTTTTCCCATTATTAACTAATGATCACCCCCCAAACCAAACCAAACTGCTCCCCAATGAAAACAGTTGCATTTCCTCTGCTCTATCCACTGTTTCTGATGGTGTACCTTTCCAACGGCATCCACTAGAGTCGCAACCCGGAAATTTCTTTGCGCCTATTTCATTTAAGGGTGAAGGGAATACTGTGGTTATTCAAAAGATGAAGATAAAAAAATCTCAGAATCTACATATTAATGCTATTAGAAAACCATACTGCCAAATCACTGGAATTACCACTGGAAAAAATTACAACTACATTCCAATGATGTTGCACCAAAAATGTAGCAAAACTGATCCTTTTTTTCCAAGCTTTGACATGTATCACATTTTCCATTCATTTGGAGGTAAATGAAAGCTATAAAGAAAAACAAAAACTAAGTAACAACATTATGTGGTGTAACTAACTAAAAACAAAATGTATATTTTCCTTTTGAGAAAGAGAGTTCTTAAAAGAGGAAAAACCCACTCCAGTGTTCTTGCCTGGAGAATCCCAGGGATGACGGAGCCCAGTGGGCTGCCGTCTGTGGGGTCGCAGAGTCGGACACGACTGAAGCGACTTAGCAGTAGCAAAAGAGGAAAACCAGAAAAAAAAAAAAAAATTGTTATCAATGTACACTATACTTAGTCAGCAACTAGGGCTGAAATAAACCTTAGCTACAATCTTTTTTTTTTAACTGCACTGGGCTTTGTTGCTGCCTGGGCTTTTCCATAGTTGCAGCAAGTGGGGGTGTGGGTTTCTCATTAGAGAGGCTTCTCTTACTGTGGAGCACAGGCTCTAAGGCTGGGCCCACGGGCTCCAGTAGCTGCAGCACACAGGCTCAACAGTTGTGGTTTGTGGGCTCCAGAGCGGAGGCTCAGTAGTTGTGGCACATGGGTTTAGTTATTCTGTGACATGTGGAATCTTCTCAGACCAGGGATTGAACCTGTGTCCCCTGGAATGGCAGGAGGATTCTTACCCACTGCGCTACTATGGAAGTCCAGCTACAATTTTATTATTGAGTATTTTCCAGGAAAGTTTCCAAATCTCTTAAGGTTTCAGCTTATATTGGTACAAAATGTAAAAATTTCTTCATCAGTTACCACAAATCAGCTTTTAATGGGGAACAGGTAAGGGTCTATACCAGATTACTGGAGGCTGAAGAGAAGAATCATCTGAAGTCTTACACTACCTTCTGCAGTACCCACCTCACCCCCCCATCCTCTTTTCCCACTGACTTTTCTCTAGATAAAAGGAAAGTGATCAGAAACTACAAAATAAACAAACATAGCTGCAAACTCACACTGCTCTGAATCTACTTAGCAAAAATGCCTTTTCTTGATCAAAACCAACATCGATGCCACAAAAGAAGAGTAAAATAAAGCAGCGCTAACAGCTCTCTGCAGTCAGGGTGGCAGATGGATAATTATAATAAGCTGTTGCTAATGAGTAGGATTAAAAAACAGATGGGGTATATGCAAGCAAAAGGATGAGACAAAAATCCACACAAATGGCACAAACAGAATATAGTTCTCCTAATCAAAAATGAAAACCTTTTTCAGATGATTATATCAGCCTGATTTATAAACATACTTCCCTATGATACAAAAGTTCAAAGTTGACAACACCCTATAACTTTCATGTATATAGTAAATACTTCCACCCGCCTATTATGCACATCCCATGTATATATATATATATAGCCAACCACCTCTAAATACTTGAGACATTTTTGTAACTTTATAAGGTGATAAAGGATTATGCCGCCTACTACTTCCTTGGTTTGATTTTTAAAACAGAAAACAATGATACAACTGGTTGGTAAATCCAAGATCTTCTCTAACTTATGGATGTGGTCTGGACCAATGATGCAGCATGTCATATTTTATTTTCTCCCCTGTCCCCTGGCTAATTGCCACTTTAAACTTCAAATACACAAAGAATGAGTAATAACTAGATTCAAAGCATAAAATGAGTGGGCTACAAAAATATGCTATAGTGAATTCACATTCAATCATTCTTTCTACTTCCAAAGCCCTGTGTTTTGGAGGGGTTCAGTGAGGAGGAGACCCACACAAAACTGACAAGAGATCATTTAAAAAAAAGCCATCCTAGAGGCTTCCCTGATGGTCTGGCGGCTAAGACTCCATGCTCTCAATGCAGGGGGGGCCAGGCTAGATCCCTGGTGGGGGAACAAGATCCCACACGCTGCAACTGGAGATCCCGTGTGCCGCAACCAAGATCCAATGCAGCCAAGTCTATATATATTTAAAGCATCCTATACTTTAATGGTTGGGAGATTCATCCAGCACCACATAAAATAGTTTTCTAAAACTGATCCAAAAAATCTATTTAACAGACAGATCTTTTCAGGTTTATCTGTATTTTAAAAGAAACCCACTTTCTTTGCCTTGAAGTCTGACTCCCCAGTAGTGAGATTTTAGGCTGTGTGTGCAGAAAGTTATGTAAGGTGGACTGGGAGTGGATTTCCAGCTTTCTGGGAATCAGCGTCTTTTTATAAAACCAACTGCAAAGTGGAAAACCCCATTCAAGGTCCCCTACCCCCATGGCCAATAACTAAGGCCTCAGGCATTAGAGCAAGAAACTACCTCCATGGTTTCCTCCAACTGGTCCTCCATCTTGCATAGGAGAATTATTTACCTGAAATTTCTTTCTACCCATTTTGTTCAAAATAGACAGCTCTTTCCAAATCCTAGAGAAGTATGTTAAGATCACAGAATGTCTGTTAACACCTGTCCTTCTCAGGCAAGTGTTGCAAAGTTATAAATATGTTCTTTAAACAAGTCATAATCAGGCAGTTTGGGCTTCCCAGGTGACTCAGTGGTAAAAGAATCCACATGCCAATGCAGGAGACAGAGGAGATGTGGGTTCGATCCCTGGGTCAGGAAGATCCCCTGGAGAAGGAAATGGCAACCCACTCCAGTACTCTTGCCGGACAATTCTATGGACAGAGGAGCCTGGTGGTCTAAAGTTCATAGGGTCACAAAGAGTCTGACGTAACTGAGCACACCATCAGGCAGTTGCCCCAACCAACAGGTATATAAAATGCAAACAACTCATTTGGAAGTCTCCTTGAGAATGGAGCAGAACATTATTTCCCACAGAAGAACACCAGGAGTGAGTGACCAAGAGTTACATTCTCTCTTAGGCAGCTACAGACAGACACTTCCTTGAAAAGGGCATCCGCTTGCCGCCCCCAGCCCTGCCTCCCCACCGACAGCTCCTCTCCTATTTCCAATGCTAGAGAAGTCACTGAAAGCTTTGCTTCTTTCTCACCATATCAGTCTATTAAATGCAATCCTTGATCATTATCAAGAATACACAGAAACTTGGAAAGTACTTATGTTCTAATTTGATAAAAAGTAGCAAAATATAAAAGGCATTATGTTTGTAAATATGTGGAAAATATATGTACATATGGGAAGCAACATGTAAAACAGTAAAGCAGTAATGTTAGGGTAAGTACATTACTGTGAGGTGATTTTCAAATTTATGAACTTAAACTGCTCACATATTCCCGCATTTCTTTACATTAAGCAATTTTGAAGAAAATGTTACAAATCCTAGAGATGAAATAGTAGTCATTAAAACTAAACTTCAAATTCTGGATTAAACAAGTTTTTTTTTGGGGGGGACGTCCCTGATGGTCCAGTGGCTAAGACCCTGAGCTCCCAATGCAGGGGGGCCTGGGTTCAATCCCTGGTCAGGGAAATAGATCCCATGTGCCACTACTAAGGAGCCTGCATGCCTCAATGAAGACCTAGTACAACCAAATAATAAATAGTTTAAAAAAAAGAAGAAGCTTTGGGGGACTGCTCCTACAAAATCTTACCCTTGAATATAATACTGTTTCTACGCAGGGGAAAGCGTAAAAAGGCACACCAAATAACCAATTTCATACACTCCTGAAAAGAGTCTTAAACTGAAGACTGCAACCGTTATCTACAAAACAGCCTAGACAAATGTG
>SJYV01021474.1:509729-529916 GCA_006410875.1 Neotragus pygmaeus | reverse complement strand
GGGGTTTCCTTTTTTTCCAAAGGGGAGGGGGGGGGGGGGGGGAGGGAGGAAGGGAGGGAAAGAGGGAAGAGGGAAGACTTTGATACTAAAACATGTTTTGTTTCTGCCAGAGTCTTATAAAAACCTAACATGAACCTCACAGTTAACTACTGACAGTGGCATGTGCTTTTAATTATATTCTAAAAATGTGCAAGCAAGCGAGGCAAAATTTTATCACGGTTCTCATTTACATTTATCATTTGCTCACTACGGGAATATATAATCACATACAGACATCTGTGGCTGATTATACATGAAGACGGGCCTTTCAGGATCAAGTGTGAGAGTTTCAATGTCTTTCTCTCTATTCATACACCAATCGTGAGGCAATTCACGAGAGCTGTCTCAGTGGATAGGGCAACACATGGGGAAGTCCAGAGGACCTTACCCTGCCATGTATAGAAGTTCTATGGTAATTTCCCTGATCCATACCCCACCTCCTTCCCACAGTAAAGCTCAGAGGTGACTTTCCTTTCCCCCACCTGTTTATAAGAATCACTGTGTCCTTTTCAACACTTTCCTTTGTAAGGGGTTCTCTATTTTTTCCTCAAGTCAAAGCTGATGCCAGATTATCACTACAGTATCTTGGCTATTCTGATCCCCAATCAGAATTTCCCCTCCCCTGGTTGAAAGTGACATTTTCTAGCACAAAAAAATTTCCAAGCAAAATGGAGTTAAGAGTAGAATGAGTCACAGCTGAACATGAACTGAAACGGCAAACGTGCTGGTAAAATCCCTCCCTTAAAAACGATCTGTAAAAATGATAAATAAACACAGTGGCCAATTCAACAACCTGGTATCAAGTTCAGGTCGCTGTCTGTTTTTTGCTGGGAACTAGCTCAGCATGCTCTGCACCAAGGATGCTTCCATGCCAACTCAGAAGGCACAATGCACCGTCCAAGGAAGACAGGACTCCATGTGATGTGGAACAATCAACTAGGGTATTTCATCTTCAGATCTGATATATAAGAGATGCTATCTCCATCGCTATGTGGCAAGTCTAAGGAAAATGTGGGTGCCTGGCAAAAAATTCACCAAAGCTATAAGTGGATTTAACCAGAAGTTAATTTTGAACTCTGCCACACTCACTTTTACTTTTAACAAGCTATATTTAAAGGAAGTATTTGCTAAATACTGTATCAAGATCCTTTATATAAAGAAAATTTCAAACTAAGAATCTCTCCAAAGCATTAACACATTCTGTCCTGTCAAATGGCCCTCATCATTGAAGTATGACAGGGTTAAATAAGCCTGTCCCTGAGAGATACAGGGAATGAATGCAACCCGGAGCAGAGCAGTTATAACAGACAGTAATCTCCCAAGCTCCCAGCATGTAAAGGGGCAAGAATCCACTCAACTTGGCTGTAGTTTCAGGAACATCTGTGAAGCATTTCCCCTTAATCCCAGTGATTTCTCTACTTGTGATCTACCAACAATATTCTATCTTTTGTTCCCCTGTCAGAAAAGTTAGGCCAGAAAAGCCAAAAGAGATTTTAACGTAAAACACTTAAGCCAACGAGGGTGGAACTGATCATTCACTTTTATCCTGGCCTTTGCGGATAAGACACATGTCTCAAACAAAGTACAGAACCCTCCCCAAACTCTATTCCTGCTTTGATCTTCCAATGTTGCAAGAACTCCACAGAGATAACTCACTGTGCAATGGTTATCTTTCAGCAAAAAACGAAGAAGATCCTTGGGACGAGTTAAGTCCTGGCTCTTCAAAGCTAATCAGAACCACATCAAGCAGCACTGTCTAGCACACTGCTTATGATGTTAAGCTTTCCTTCTCTTCAAGAGACAATTCCGTATCTTGTCTTCTATTTACCCGCCAGTCACTCAAAACACAAAAGTAGCCTCCAGTTTAGAAAAAGAAGGCCGAGAACTAGCCACAGCTGTAGGCACCATCACTGCCATCACTAGTCACTGCCCTCTCCATCTCTTTTTCAGTAGAAAAGACAAGACAGAAGAGGCAGCGGCTTCCTTTTCCTTCTCCTTTCACGGTCTTCCATGTTAGACACCCACCATTGTCCTCAGGTCCAAAATGATGTCAGTGCTTCCGTGCAAAAAGTTGAAAAATTGTTCCATCACAAGAGGTCAAGAACCCAAAGGTGAGGGAACTTGCCTGGTGGTCCAGTGATCAAGATGTTGAGCTTCCACTGTAGAGGGCATAGGTTCAATCCTTGGTCAGAGAACTAATATCCCATATGCCACGTGTCATGACCAAAAAGGCGGGGGTTGCGGGGGAGAACTTTGCACAGAAGGTTGCCTCGGGTGTGTACACTAGGAGGCCCAGTTGTGAAACCACCTGTCTTATCTCCCAGCCAGGCTTGCTTTCCCATAATCCAAATGCAGTAACAGAAGATCTGGTAGGACAGGGCAGGCACAGGCAAAGTGGGAAGAAAAACCGAGTTCATTAAAATAAAAAAAAAAATTTTTTTTTGTTTAAAGAAGAATAAAAGTGACCGGCCTGTATCTAGTTCAAAGATAGCTTTTTCGTACATACAGAGAAAGCCTCCTTATCCAGATCAGGCCAATGTTCACAGGCGAGCCAGAGACAAAGAAAGCGCAGCCTTATCACCTGGGGGGAAAGAAGACTTTTCAGGGCCGCCTCCTGCCAAAATGAAATCAAAATCAATGTTCCAAGAAGTTGCACAAAAAAAGGCCAAATGAAATGTTTAATTTCTTGACCACCTCAACCACAGCAGACCTTACCCACTCACCCCCTCCCCCCACCCGGAGCTATCTGGGGTTGCAGTCTAAGATTGTTTTATCATTAAAAGATAAACAGATCATCATTCCTAACATATTTTAGTAAGCCACTGTAATTCTCATTTCAGAACTGTCAGAAGAAAAATTCTAAACTAGTGCCTTTAGAGGTCCCCTACCTCCAAAGATGAGCTTTACTTAATCATTTCATCAGTATCACCCTGAAATTTCAGCTCAAGGACAATTTTTCCAAGCTCCAAATATGTGCCAAATACAACGTCTGGCAAATGCAAAGAACACAAAGATAAAACAAGCTTCTCTCTCACAGACAGCTTTCGTGGCTGGGAAAACAGAGAAGGAAGCCGGCTCTACCTTGAACACAGGGAGAATATGGGAAATGCCACGCCAAAGTCCAAAGTACTACAGGGTATAAAGTGCCACTGAGGAAAGAGAAAGCACCTTCCAGTGCAGAAAGAAGGCTCTGACAACAGAACGAAAGCAACATTTGAGGGGACTCCAGGAGGAAAGGCAGGATGTCAACAGGCAGAATGAGGGGTGTCACGGAACCATCTGTTCTCATAGAGCAGTGACTCTGAGACTCTTGAATTTTGTGAATTAGTGAAATCTCCGGCAGCAGGGTAGGGGTGGGGGACGAGGCAGGGGACCAGAGGCAGGGGCAGGAGGGGACACAGGGAGAAAGGATGGAAGAGTAGTGGTGGTGAGAATGAAAGAAGTTAAAACACAGAATATACTAAGCTAGGAACTCTGTATTCCATAAAATTTGCTTGGGTAGAACACAGGCTAGAAAGGTTTTTCTCCCCCCCTGGAGAAACAAAATAGCCAGAATTCGACGGATTGGATTTCTTTTTTAATTTTGCAAAGGATAATGAGATAAATAAGGACTATCTATTAGTACCATCTTTTCATTCCAAAAATGCAGGAACCACTTCATCCCAGAAACTTAAAAATGCCATTCCTTCTGATGAAGGTAAAGTGCTAGTTGCTCAGCCATGTTCAACTCAGCGATCCCATGTACCGTAGCCCACTAGGCTCCTCCATCCATGGAATTCTCCAGACAAGAATACTAGATTGGGTAGCCATTCTTTCTCCAGGGGAATCTTCCCAACCCAGGGACTGAACCCAGGTCTCCCACACTGCAGGCAGTTTCTTTACTGTCTGAGCCACCAGGGAAGCCCTCTCATGGAAGGGTAGCTGGTAACCTCACTGGTCAGGTGGAAACTCAGTCACTGCCCACTGTTTAATAGGAGTCCATGGGTTAAGAGTCTAGGACTCCAAAAAGGAGATAAAGGAAATAAAGGTGAAGCCACAGGGTAGGGGTTTGGAATGGCAGACTGAAGAAGACATAGTCAATGAAACAAAGTGAAAGATAAGACTTTTCAGGGGAGGGATAAGGGTTTAACGCGTTGTATAATCAGAGCTATGTTCCACAGTTAATTGATCAGAGTGTATGAGATGGAATGGAGTGGGTAGAGGGGGTTGCTGTCCAAGTGAGACTGGTGCTCAGGCCACCTGCTCAGGCCACCCAGGAGAAGAAGGCAAAGTTCAGGTGAGAGCCTAAAGCAGGCGTACTAGAAGAATGGAAAGGATTTAGCAACAAATTATATACAGGATATGAGGAAAAGAAAAAGAGATTTCCAGATTTCTGAACCTAGGTAAATGAAAAAAAATGACAGAAGTGTTAACAGATATATGAAAACTCATGAAGGGTACTAGATACGAAGAGGAAATTAATTCATGTTAGGGTGAAGGGCAGGAGTTTGGGAAAGGCTGGGGACACGAGACAGGACACTGGAAAGTCAGACATGGAAGGCTTGAAAGGGGGCAAGCTTACCTGCTTCATCACTTGTGGATGTCTGTTGCTGCTGCTGCTGCTAAGTCACTTCAGTAGTGTCCGACTCAGTGCGACCCCATAGACTGCAGCCCTCACTATATGCCAGGCACTATACTAGGTGCTAGAGATACACTGAAGACCAGCAGACCTGGGACCTGCACTCACGTAATCACACAGGTGGGTGATTACAAATTGCATTAGAATATCCAATGTCCAGAAAAAAAAAAGAGAGAGAGAGCAGATACCTGGAAAATGACTTCAATTAAAAGGCAAAATGGGACTACCCATGGAACCAGAAGGCAGTTAGAACAGTAGGAAACGAACTGGAGAGACAATTCCTGGAAGTTAGTGCAGGAAGAGTTTCAAGAAGCCAGTAATAAACAGTGCCAAGGGCTGTTAAGAGGCTAAGGGGGATGAGGACAGGACCCCCGGAGTGCAGCGTTGAAGCAGGCAGGGCAGGATTTCCAAGGGTTAATGAGTGAGGAGATGGCAGGAAAGCGCAAGTGGTAAGACTTCTCTTTCAAGAAGTTAAACAACAAGAAACGTGATGTGAGGAAGTGAATTTAAGGTATCTCTTTATCAAAATGGAGGTGATTTCAACAGGATTAATGGCAGAGCAGAAAGAGCCAGCAGAGCCAGAGAATGAGGAGAGAGAAGACAGGAGAGGAAGATGACTGCCAGAGCCTGGCCCTAGGAGAGTGGAAAGGCATTCCCGCACAAACATCAACAGGGACTTCCCTGGGGGCTTCCCTGGGGGCTCAGATGGTAAAAGGTCTGCCTGCAATGCGGGAGACCCGGGTTCGATTCCTGGGTCGGGAAGATCCCCTGGAGAAGGAAATAGCAATCCACTCCAGCACTCTTGCCTGGAAAATCCCATGGACGGAGGCGCCTGATAGGCGACAGTCCATGGGGGCGCAGAGAGTCGGATGTGACTGAGTGACTTCACTTTCACTTTCAGGGACTTCCCTGGTGGTTAAGGGTTAAGACTGTGCTCCAGTGCACAGGCCACCAGTTCAATTACTGGTTGGGAAATTAAGATCCCGCATGTTGTGCGGTATGGCTGAAAGAAAAAAAAGCAGAGAAAGAGGGTCAAGCAACAGGTCAACATCGGCTCCTTGGAGAGAAGGGAAAAGGAAACAAGGGAAGATGAAACTATCTGGAAATTTCTGGCAAGAAAGAATGTTGGCAAAGTTCTTGTTAGTCATAGGGTCTTTGCTGGAAAAATACGGGGAAAGAGGAGACATTTGCTGCGATCTGAGTGAGATATGAACAGCTGGGGAGTGCTAATGGCCACCAACTGTACATTCAGGCTACAAACATTTAAGCAGGGCCTTCCACGCACCAGAAAATGTGCATTTACAAGTGGGCATGAGTGAAGTCAGCAGGCATTTATTACTATAGGCAAATACTCTAGGCAAAAGAGAAACAGATTGATTTTATCACTCTTATATCTAGAAAAAGACCATAAGCAATAACAGGTGATAATTACATATCCTTTGAAGATTATGTACGTGCTAATGGATGAGATCTCACTATTACAGGAGCCTCAAATCCATTCCTCAGAAGGAAATATACGGTGTTAGTTCATTTATCCCACAGACACCGCATGCCTGAACATCAGACAAATGAGCTCTGAAGAGGCAAGCCATGGTTCCTATCTTCCAGAAGGTCACCATCAGGTGGGATGTCCTGAAAGCTTCTGCATGCTCACAATTTTGGCACATTTGGATGCTCAGAACATTAGCTGAGCCAACCCTCTCAATTTTTTATGCTTCATTAGGAGGTAAGACTGGCTAACTGAACATTTTTAACACGACACTTTTCTGGACGCAACATGATTTTAGGCAATGGACTGGCCAGAAAGCTACACGGCATGGTTTTCCAGTGCCATTAAAGCCCAAGACGGAACTCAAGCTTAAAATCACTGCAGCTTTAAAAATTATAAATTATGTGTATCATTTCTCTGCGCACGGCCCTGCATATGTACTTTCAACTACAGTCAGAAAAAATGCTCTCCTCCTTACCTCAGCCCTTGAGGCGCTTTGTGACCTGGTCTCTGTCACCTCCTGTACTATCTTTGTATATGTGTGTATGTGTGTATACACACACATATATAGAAATGCTTAAAAGTACTTTTAAACTAGAGGAGAGCATCTCACCTCACCTTCTTGGTCTAAGTAAGCACTGTACAAAGCCAAACCCAATTTTGGCTTTATTCCAAGTACAAGTAATCATTTAGTATGTGGGAGGAAACGGGTTAAAAGGGAGGAAGATCATGCTATACGCTCACCCTGACACATTTATTTCCCTAATCCTCTTGCAGAGATAGTTTAATGATTAAAAAGAAACTACCAACATGTATTGATACTGTGAAAATATGATTAATGACTTTTGATTATTAGGTAAAGAAAAGCCTAGTAACTAACTTTCAAGTTGGGTAATTTACTCCATTAAAATCAGCTATGGCGTTTCAAGATTTAACGTATTGTTCAAATTCATGTATGCAAACAAACTCGTTAAAATTCAGGACCTCACTCAGAAATTCACTGCATTTAAATTTAGGGCCCTAACAGAGAACACTGAGCTCAAATATTTAAATTGAAACATTTGTCCTTCCTAGACAGAGCATTCAACACTGATTTTATTTATATTTTCGCCAGAAGGAGGAATTCAATATGCCTGAGAGTTTGCAGCAGCTAGAAGGCTCTGAAGAACTCGCCCCTTATATCATCACATTAACATCCTGCACCCAAGGCCAAGGGCTGTCTTGGACACCTCCTTATGCCAGCTGAGGCATAAGGACCCTCACTTTGGGAATGAGTTTAAAGAAACGGTTCCCATTTGAGCTTAGTTAAACACACACAGTCCTAAACTTTAAAGCACATCCCATTAAGTAACCAAAATGTTCCCATTCATATTTTTTATGTAACTTATTCTAATAGGTGCTTCTTAAGTTACCTGGGAAAAACCAAACCCTCACCATTTACTGAGCCTGGCTGCACGTGTAGCCCTGTGTTAAATGCTTCCCTCCAGTGCACTCCATTAAACCATTCCATGATAGTTCTCTGCAGAAGACAGGGACCAAGGAGGTTAAAAGGATGTGATGACGTCACCCAGCTGGTAAGGAGCTGCTCCACAATGCGTCTTGCATCACATCAACTCCTTGTGTGTTACTCACTCAGCTGTGTCCAACTCTTGCAACCCTACGGACTGTAGCCCGCCAGGCTCCTCTGTCCATGGGGATTTTCCAAGCAAGAATATTGGAGTGGGTTGCCTTTTCCTTCTCCAGGAGATCTTCCCAACCTAGGGATCGAACCTGGGTCTCCCACACTGCAGGCAGATTCTTTACTATCTGAGCCACCAAGGGTAGCTAATCTTTTTCTTTTTTAATATTTCTGAGTCACTGATGGGGCAGAAAGGCTTAGGGCTTAAAACCACAGACTCTGGAGCCAAACGGCCTGGATCCAAATCCAAGTTGGTTCTACCACTTATGAGTTCTGTGACCCTGAGATGTTCTTTAAAATCTGTGCCTCAATTATCTCATTTGGAAAAATGGAAATAATAACAATGTACCTGAGAGGCTGTTATGAGAATTAAATGGGTCAACCCGTGAAAAATGTTAATTCATGTGAAATGCCTAAAACTGTAACTGATATATAGTAAACACTCAGTAAATATTCAGTTCAGTTCAGTTGCTCAGTCGTGTCCAACTCTTTGAGACCCCATGAATCACAGCATGCCAGGCCTCCCTGTCCATCACCAACTCTTGGAGTTCACTCAAATCCATGTCCATTGAGTCAGTGATGCCATCCAGCCATCTCATCCTCTGTCATCCCCTTCTCCTCCTGCCCCCAATCCCTCCCAGCATCAGGGTCTTTTCCAATGAGTCAACTCTTCGCATGAGGTAGCCAAGTAAATATTAGCTCTTATTAATTAAAAGCAAGTGTTGTAACATTGAAACTCCCACGGATCACCAAGGTTCTCAGAGCTGTGTGGACCCACCTTCAGTGGCCTCAGATTGAGTTCACCCACACAGTCACACATGCCTTTCCATGTCTCCCATGTGCCAAAGGTATTATGCACACAACAATACATTTCGTTCTTGAAATAAAACAACAAAATTCTTGCAGTACTCTTTCTTTATCAATAAGGAAAATGGTTAAATAAGTCCCTCAAAGCTCGCAACAGAAATTAACAGAATCAGGATTTGAATTTGAGTCTCTGTCTCAAAAGTCCAAGTTCTTGTTTACCTATACAACGTTATCTTCAGTTTTCACATCTGTTTTTACCATTCTGTGAGTAAAAGTGGTGAGTGAGTCCACTGTCACCACTTAGGATCAGAGTTTTGGAAGGCACTATAGAGTGAATCTAGCACAACATTCCCTGTTTGCTTATGGAGAAAAAAGGAAGCCTGGGAGGCTGGCTGCTGACTTGCCCCAAGTCACATAAAGAATGCCACTGCCACAGTGCCATGTTGCCACTTCTTCCTGTCAGATGCTGGTGGCCCACCTCTAGGAGGCCCCCAGCCCTGCTTTAAAGCAAGAATGCAAATGCTAAGTTTGGATCCAGGGGCTCCCTCACCAATGAGGCAAGTTCAGCATTTTAGCAAATGGACTTTGTATAACCAGCTTCACTGCTTGGACCTTTCCGCTTTCTGGCTCAAAAACAGCATTCTAAAGACCCAGGGTCAGCAAACAAATCAGGTGTTAGACTGGTCTACAATGTCACCGTGAATCGGAGGAAAACTGCCAAACACAGCTTTACAAACAAAACCCAGAGCAGAGCCAATTTCACTCTGGAAAAAAAGGAAAGGAGAGGCTAATATAAAGTTTAAATTTAATTTGTCAAAGGAAGGAAGCTCACAATTAAAGCAGCAGTTCCTAGCACTCTACAGTCTAGCTGAGACCAACAACAAACGTACAAGTATAACAAACCATCGGCCCCATGTGGAGAAGCAATGCTGAGATTTCCGATATAATTAGCTTCCCTTCCACAAAAGACTTGGATTCATAATTAAACTCTGTCTCCTCCTGCCCTGGTTCTGCTGTGTATGTATTTGATTGCTTCCTATGGGACTGGGTGGGGAAGCCAGGAGACAATCCGAAACCAGAGTCTGCTGACCTTCCACCGCCAGCAAGCAACACGATGCGTGTTTGCATTAGCTGTTACTGGGCCTTGTCCAGGGAGAGGCTGATTTCATCCCTCTACTCAACACACTTCTCAAGGGTTTGCTGGTCAGTTTACACAGTTCTTACAGACCACTGGAAGTGACCGCTACCATGGGCTAAGTGCCAGAGCACTGAGTCCCATGGAAAATTTCAGGACCCATTCTGAGAGGAGCAGGTTGTTGTGGACAGACTGTGGTTCAGAACTGAGTTCAAGGCTCAAGTCTCGGCTCCTCTCCCTACTTAGCTGATGGATCAAGAGTCTATCACTCTCTCAGAACCTTACCTTCCTCATCTAGAACATGAAGACAATCTCTGTCCATGGACAGGATTACTGAGTTTAAACAGGGATATTAGTGAAAGTGCTCTGTAAATGGTAAAGGGCCAAAGAAGGGACGGGGCAACCAAGGATGTCTGCTTATCTCCTCACTGGTCTCCCTGTAGAAAATCCCCAGTGACTCCCTACTGCTCTCAGGATGGAGTCCAGACTCCTGAACAGGTGTAAAGTCCCTCCACAACCTGCCCTCTGATTACCCTTCAAGTTGACCCAATGCCACATGACCATCTATCAAGGAGGAGCTCCTTCAGGGTTGTCTCCCCGACATCTGCAGGCGAGAGCGCCTCCTCCTGACACTCCAAATTCAACCCAACTAAGGCCTCCTGAGGGTCTGATCTTAACTTCCACATCATTCTCTCCTAGATGCCCTCCTCTCCCTCTCCTCTCCTCCTTCCTGACATCCTACATTAACCTCTTTGAAGCCCTTTTCATCACTGTGTTCAAATTGCCTGGACACTTGCTATTCTTTCTCTTCTCAATATTTTGTGGACTGAAAAATGCTGCTCACTGAACGAGTAAAATTAGTGAAAATGACTCAGTATCTGACATTAGCAGCCTACTAATAAGTCACTACAGTTCCCAACCCCAGCTTCTCCTTTTCACAGATAAACACAAAGGCAAAAAAACAACAACAAACAAACCCAACTCACTAGTGTCCACCTGCAAAAAGAAAAGAAAGTGAAGTCGCTCAATCCTGTCCGACTCTGCGACCCCATGGACTATAGCCCACCCGACTCCTCCATCCATGGAATTTTCTAGGCAAGAATGCTGGAGTGGGTTGCCATTTCCTTCTCCAGGGGATCTTCCTGACCCAAATTCCCCACAATCATTAACCAAGGACAAATTCTTTTTTCTTTATAGACACTACCTGATTTCATAGACTCACAGAATGCTGTAGCCAGAGAGATTCTCAAGACCCCTGAAGCCTGAACTTTCCTTTCACAATGAGAAAACAGACCCAGGCTAATGTCCTTAGGAAGGACCTGTACCACCACTGACTGGAAACATGCAACATTGTTTTTCAGAGCCCTGTATACGTGGTAAATCATATTAATGAGATCCCAACATAAAATAAAATATAATGGTGTTTATCCAAATTGAAGTCTGAAGGGCTAAGACAGAGACACACCTCTGAATTTATACATATATACATTTTTANGCCCTGTATACGTGGTAAATCATATTAATGAGATCCCAACATAAAATAAAATATAATGGTGTTTATCCAAATTGAAGTCTGAAGGGCTAAGACAGAGACACACCTCTGAATTTATACATATATACATTTTTACATTTCACTGTTATGGAATTTTGTGGATGTAAAAGAAATTATTTCACCTGTTTCATTACTTTTTCATGCTTCTATAAGACTGGAAGTTTTCAAAACAATAGTAAGTAGACAAAGGAAATGCACTTACTCAAATGATTTTGCTTGTGGACAAAGTCCTAATCTGTTCATCACGGGTTATGACTGAGACAAGCACCTAGTTCCCTGACAGGGATTGAACCCTGGCCCCCTGCACTGGGAGAGCAGAGTCTTAGCCACTGGACCACCAGGGAAGTCCTCCAGAAACGAACTCTTATAATTCAAGTTTTAAGTAGAACACCTTATATTTCATGTATGTTAGAAACTGTCCTTCTACTTTATACATCAGAAAAGTATCTATGAATTATTAAAATAACTACCACCAAGTTCTCCCCCCAAATATACAAAATTGCAATGTGAAGTGGGGAAATCATTATTTTTTTATTATTTAGTTTTAAACACTATAAGAAAGCAATGCAGTCAAAAGTCACCATATTTTAGGCAGAAGTTTCTCACTTCTCAGCCAATAATTTACTTCAATTTACAAAAGCAAAAGAGGCTGAACAAATAGCCAAAGAAACTGATACAGGAGGAGGGTAGAATGCTGTTTTCATCCTTCTCTCCCCTATTCAGACGCCTCTCCCCAAATCCTGATAGGATTGATGTGTTAATGGACACTGAAATGAGAAAGTGGTCTGAATCACTTCAAAAATGGAATAGTTAACTCTCACTAAAGAACTGTTTTCCATGCCATCTCAAGATTTTATTCAGAGACCTTAAGATAAAAAATTCCTTGTTGAAAACCATAAACAGCTATCCCATCCAAATTCATAAGCAACAAACAAATTACAGTAGGGTCAGTCACTGACATCTCACCATGTACACACTTTTTTTTCGTAATGGATTTTTTGTATGAGATTAGAATATTTTGCAATACCTACTCCAGCTAAGAAAATATTGCATAGGGTCACGAGAAACGAACTTTTGGGGGGCACCATGCTGGGATCTTATTAAAAGTTCCCCAATCAGGGATCAAACCTGTGCCCCCTGCAGTGGAAGTATGCAGTCCTAACCACTGGACAACCAAGGAATTCCCAGAAATGAACGCTTTTTAAAAAATATTTATTTATTTGCTTCGTTGCACTGGGTGTTTTGTTTGTTGCAGCATGCAGGATCTTTAGTTGGGGCATGTGAACCCATAGCTGCAACATGTGAGACCTAGTACCCTGACCAGGGATTCAACCCTGGCCCCCTGTACTGGGACAGCAGAGTCTTAGCCACTGGAGCACCAGGGAAGTCCCCCAGAAATGAACTCTTATAATTCAGCTTTTAAGTAGATCATCCTGTATTCCATGTCAAAACTTGATCACGTATGTTAGAGACTGTTCTACTTTATACATCAGGAAAGTATCTATGAGTTATTAAAATAACTAGCCAAGTTCTCCCCTCAAATATGCAAAACTGCAATGTGAGGTGGGGAAAGCATGCCAGTCCTAACTTTGCCAGCAGAAAGCTGTGAAACACTACATATTGCTTAAGACTCTGGTTGTTTTTTATCATGATGAGGTAGAATTCCATACCTTACTGAGCTAAGTGCTTTGAAGCCCTGCAATGCCGTTATGGGGCTGCAAGCAGCACTGTCACCCAGCCTGTCGTGGCGACAGTGAGCCTAATCTGACTAACACAGGGACGTGCAGAGCTTTCACACTTCCTCCCGGGAGCCGAGAATTAAAATTCTGGGCCCAGGAAGATGAGAGCTCTGTGGAAAATGTCCAAAGGTTCAGCAACAGGTAAACACCAGAGTGCGTAATTAAACTGATGCTGAATGCTACAGATTAAGACAGCAAGAAAATACTTTGTCACAGTCAAGGAACAGGGCTGCTGTAAGAACTGTTTCTGAGTTGTCTCCATCACTTTATGTGCTTTGCTAAAGAAGTCCTGAGTAACTTATTGCAAAATAAGAAGAATCCAGAATTTAAAAGTGAACAAAGGAGAAGAACACACCTCCAGACACAATATATCCAGCAATCACTGATGGATAATACTTTAATACTGAAATTTAGCCACAACACATTGGAAAGCAAATACTACCTATTCACTTCAGAAAAAAACAAAACAAAACCGAAAACACTAATCAGTTCCAAGGATACAGTTTGCCAGGCTGTGCCCAGTGACATCCTCTATCAATATACATGGCAGAGCAGAACTATGAACGAAATGCTTCTTTTAAAACATGGTGGGGGGTGGGGGGCAGAAACAGACAGCAAATGTGTAGGATGTTGCCACCCACTCTCTCCATCCCCTGCCCGCGACTCACATCAGGACTCTGTCACAGTCCTCGGTCTTGCTGAGCTCAGACAGGACCTGAGAACTCTATACAACACAGCATGCCAGGAGGCAGCTACCAACTCAGCACTGGCATTCAGGCTGAAGCCCACTTCACCCCAGCTCTGCACAGTCCTCAACCTACTATACCGAAATACGGAAACCAATCTTCAGAGAAAGCCACTTGGTGACAGTTTCAAGACTCCCCAAAACCCTTCAACCAAAAAAACGGTATTTTTCCATATTATGTAATTACTAAAGGATAGTAAGAGCAGAAAACATATCTGCAAACATTAGTCTTCCTCTAGACATGAAGCTGTTCCACTGAGATACACAAGCAGTTCTATGTAATAAATGTTTATATTCATCTTTTTCAAAATAGCATTTGGCTTTATTCAACCCAAAGGCCCAGCCCAGTTCCAATCCACTCACTATGCTGTCACTCAAACCAGTGCTGGGCAAAACACAAACACAAACACAGCTCCATCTGCTAATTAAAACTGGGCATGAAACTGTTAACAGGCATCTGTTGCATTGTTTGCAGCTGATGGGCAAAGACAAAGCTGAAATGGCTCCTCTAAAGCAAACCCAGTGATTTCACTCATTTTCTACTTGGTATTTAGGTTAGTGGGGGGTTGGAAGCAGGGTGTTAAACAGCTTATTATAGAGACTGAAAGACAAGTGATATATCTTTCAGAGTCTAAAATATCCCTTTAAAACTGATTATAGAAAGACAGCATTTGATAGAGGGAGAAATAGTGTTAGGAATTCAAATTAAGCACTCTTAATCTCATCTCTGACATCATCTAATTATCTAGAATACTATGAAAGATAATGACTAAAATTCAAGCAATGCTGTATGGCTCACAGTGCTTTATAATTCATCCATCCAGTTGATCAGTCATTTAATAGAGGCCTTGGAGACTTAAAAAGTGAGTAAGATTTGATTCTTGCCCTAGGGAACACAAAACATCCCTGAGAAGTTTGCATAGTAGTAATATACTCTAGTATAGATAAAGGAACTAAGGCCCAAGAAGGGGCACCAACTCACTAAAGACAGGAGAAGTAGGAATAGCAGATGTCACGACATGAACCCCGATTTGACTCCAGAGCTATTGCTCTTAATTCACTGTGCAATCTTCCTAACACCAAACACTGACCAAGCCACTTCACAGGCTACTTACATCTCAGTAGCTCCATAAGAAGCTATGGAGCAGGGCATAGCATACTATATTATATAGCTATACTACCATCTAACATCTAGTTCCCCATTCCCCACTCCTACCCTCTTCTCACGCCACTGTGAAAACTCTTTCCTGCACATCTTTCCCATGTAGCAATTCTAACACACACGAGTTCATCTCTAGAACCAACCCACGTACAGGCAGGCAGACCTGACCTAGAGCCAGTCAGCCTCAGGCCGTGTCGGCAGCTCCCAGGTCTCCCAATTCTGGTTCTCTATTTTTTTCTCAGATTCAGTTATGAGCTTCCATTAAAATATCAACTGCTAAATTTTTCCCTGTCTTCAAAGACCAGACATTTTCCACTTAGGCAATATCCAAACCTATTTCCCTCCAGCATTTCTCAGAGGATCCAAACAGTTTTGGTGCTGCTGCCAAGAGAACCTCCTCCCTGGTTTGCTGCCATGCAGAACAGCTGGCGAAGCTCTTTGTTAAAGTACACATATTCTTAAGACATGTCCAGGTCTGTGTCCAAGACTCAGTTTCCTACCTTAATTTGTTGAATGGCTTTTTGCATTCAGTAGAAAAACTGAGGAGACGAGTTTAACCCTTCACGATCAGGTATTACACTCTTGAAACAGTGTTATTTTCAAAGCTATCACTTAGGTGGGAAATCTACTGACACTCTGAAAGAACACAATGACGTTAAACTAAGGTTTTACGGACAAAATGTTCAACTTGAAGTTGCCTGAAAGTGTTCCTCGCTCAGCTGTGTCTGACTCTTTGCGACCCCATGGACTGTAAGCCTGCCAGGCTCCTTCCTCTGTCCATGGAATTCTCCAGGCAAGAATACTGGACTGAGGCCATTCCCTTCTCCAGTGGATCTTCCCAACCCAGGGATTGAACCCACATTTCCTGCACTACAGGCAGATTCTTTACTGTCTGAGCCACCAGGGAAGCCCCGAAGTTGCCTGGCCCTTGCATATTTTTGTTTGAGCGGTTGAAATCAAGCAAATCAATGATGGAAATCAAAATCAACTTGTACTACATATCTGGATTATGCTCAGCCAAATGCTGATATCATCTTGGATAAAAATGTAAATATGACAAAGTTTGTTTTTCGGTCAATAAGTCTTGATAAAAGTTTTGAATTGCTACCAACCAAAAACATTATTTAATCATAAGCTGGGGTCAGCAAACTCTTTCTGTGAAAGAACAGTTAGTAAATATTTTTAAGCTTTGTGGGACACATATGGTGTCTGCTTCATATTCCTTGTCTTGTGTTAGTTTTTAATAACCCTTTAAAAATGTGAAAACCATTCCCTGCTTGTGGACTGCACAAAAACAGGCAGGAGGCTACATTTGGCCTGTGGGCCATAGGTGACCAACCCCTAAACATAAAGTGTATCCAAGAAAAAAATGCCAGGGAATAAATTGTCTAAAAGTGCTCTGATGGGACTAGGCTGCAATCACCAGCACACTATTAATACAATGTTATCAGTTACTTTGCACATGGAAGGAATTTTAACGGCAGGATGCACTTTGATTCCCTAACCTGAAACAACAGACATAGACAGAAAGGGCAGAGGACAGTTAAAACATGCCGAGTTGGCCCATATAAACTCCTACAGGACTCTGAGCTGTAGTATTAGCATTTACTGTTTCCCTGAAGAGATACACCTGATCCAAATGGGAACACTTTAACTTTCCTCACATATAAGCAAATGTGCAAAACTGAATTCCTCCCTGGAAAAGATGGTAATTTGAATTTACAGCGGTGATCACGCTGATCAGAAACAGCAGCAGCTCAACTATGAGAAGCAATCCAGACTTGGGTTTGAGGTTTCACTAGAGATGCTCCTACAAGCATCTGATCAGCTGCGTGATCTTGACAGCATCAACCTAAGCTTGGTTTTCTTATTTATAAAAAACTGGGGCACAGACATCATGTAGATAATTTCTAAGGCTCTTTATGCTGTTCAACTATGACTATACTAAATAATATAACCACTCAGGAAATACCCTAACAGGAAGACGGGGGCTGGGCAGGGGAGAGACAGTAAAGGGAAGAAGCTGAGACTGTCCTGTTAAAAGACAGGGCTGGGTTTTCTCTGTTCTCCCAGCACCAGGTTCAGTACAGGCCATTCCAAGATGTCCCTCTGCCTTCGTATCAATATTAAAATGTACCCACATCCCATAGGAAATATAATTCAGAGAGATTGCATTACTGTTTCTTAGTTGTCTTCATGATACATTTTACATACATTTAATTAACCATTGATAATGATTATGCAATCCATGGGGTCACAAAGAGTCCAACATGACTTAGAAACTGAACAACAATGATTATGTAAGGGGCTTGAGGAGTCAATCAAAATTTCTTTTTCAGTTCTTAAACATCTGAATTGAATGAGAGTTGGTTGTTGGCTCTAGGCACTGAACCTACAACTTCAAATGGATAAAACATCTCTACTCAATAGTTAAATATTATCTGACCGATACATGAAGACTCCCAGCAAGTCAGTTGAAAGAAGTATACCCTCCACCACCTTCAAGAGCAGAAAGGAAATGAGGGGAGCCAGGATATCAGAGAAGGTACCAGAACCTTACATACATGAAAGAAGAAACTATCTGTGAGACAACTGCATCTGTAATGAAAATGACTGTCTCCTTCCTTTCATGAAGGCAGAATACCTATCAAATCAGGGTCGAGAGGTGGCAGATGTCCTTTTCTAAAACTACCTAAATTTTAATAAAGCAAAATTAAGAGAGTAAATGTAACTCCATGGGAAGAAACAGATATTTATATACATATAACTCCAGAAACACACAAAACACACACACACACACACACAAATCCCAGGTATTAAGAAATAGATCTTTCCTGTGACGTAGACCTTATCAACTTTTGTCAGCAATCATGGCAAATCTTTCCAAACCCAGTCAGAGAAGCCCTGGAAACTTCCATGCTGAGATGCCTCAAGAAATGATTGTGACTGAGAGGAGGTGGACCACCAACGCTTCCTTCAGCAACTTCAGACTGCTTGGAAATGGGGGTGAAGGTTGGGGGCATGGATATTTCTGCTAGAGATGCAGACACTTCAAGTCTATGTTTGTGGTCAATGTGTGTGGAACATTTCACTAGAATGATGTTAACATTCACCTTATTTTCCTAACTTAACTTCAACTCCAAAGCATTAGGTTGCAGGTAACATTTTTTTGTGCTGTTTGAAGGCTCTGGGCTACCACTTCCTGTCAGAGCTCTTGGGGCTAAAAAAGAGGCATGGGATTTCCCCTCCTCCATGTCAACTGAAGACACAGCTCAAAGCCTCTTTTTACCACATCTATTCCATAGAAAATGCAAAGGCCAACATCATACATGAGATTCAGCCCCCTTTAACGCCTCCCTCCAGGTCTAAACTTTTTCAGGATGCTCACTTTCCTGCAACCTTTCACAAAACAGAATTTCAATCATTTAAAAAAAAAAAAAATTCACGCAAGGAAGATTGTACTCCTTCAGAATAAAAAGTAAATTTTCAAAGTTATTATTGTAAAAGGAAGCAGATACCCTCACAGAAAATGTAGGACAAAAATTAAGACTGAAAAAAGAGGAAACTAATAAAACTGTTACAAACAAGCAAAAGTCACTTAAGGAGCTTAACAGAAACAGCCTCAGTGAGATTTAGTCACTTTTGATGCAGGAGAATACTTCTGGGAGGTTCACACATAGAATGGACAAAAGGCGACCCGCTTGACTTGTTAGAGATTGTCCTTTACCTTCTGGACTTCCGTGTGCATTCAACAATGAAAAACGGTGATTTGGGGTTTTGACATGAGTACCAGCATCAAAAATTAATGCCTTTTGGTGGCTACTGAAACAGCTTCCATCAAATCTCTTAAGAATACACTTGAGACATGACATTTAAAATCTGCTTCCTCAGAAAAGAAAAAGTCCCACTCACAAATGACTGCCAAGAACTTGCAACTCAAACTTCCCTAAGCCCAGACATCATAACACCCAGGAGGTTTCAGACCACTCAATCCATACGAAAGATTCCAGAACAAACCATAGCTTTTCTCAGTGCTTCACCGAACAGTGCTCTATACCCTGCTACTCTTCTTTTATAAGTGATAAATTATCCTTAAAACATAACTCATTACCATAGCACCAGCCCCCCTAATAGTCCCAGCAATTCATGGTGAAATATGCTATATGAACCATTTGAAAGATACTTAAGTGAGCTGCTATGAGAAGCCACAACATCACCCAGACAACCAAGAGCTAAGATTCTTAAGGTGCTTAATTAACTGCAGCTATGATGTTAAGGTCACTTGTACAGGCAGCTTAAAACCAGCTCTGATTTGCTCTTCTTCAGTTTAGGTTAAGTCTGAGATTTTTTACCTGAACACGGAGTCCTCCAAAAGTAGGAAGAACAGCTCCCAACCAAGACCAGAAAAATCCGAAACAATTGAAAGTAACTGGGGGGTACACTGCATGTTCTGATTCATTTAGCAAGTAATAATTAAAACTAAAAGGAAAATACAAGAAAGGCAGGCAGAATGTAAGATCAACTTCCCAGCTGAGAATTACTAAACCTTCAAGGCTAATAATTTTAAAAATTAAGAAGTGCTGATTTGCAGGCGATAGTAAACCATATTTTCCTGATCATACCATTCCAAAAGTCACCAACCCTCCCAACGCCCATTAATACTCCCAGAACAATCTAGTGCTCCATAGACAATATCTCATTATTAGTCACTTTTTGCTCTTTCTCCTGCACTTGATCCAGAGGGAGTAAAGAAAGAGAAATGGTAACCAGTACTCCCAGTAACTGGAGAAAGTTCTACTTTCCATTTTCTTTCCCTTTCCCATCTTCTCTCTTCTCTGCCCCACCTCTTTACTGTATATTTTGCTTTTCCTTTCTATTTCACACCCAGCTCTCCTTTACTTTTTCCAAGTATCCTCATTTCGTTCTTGGGTCCCCTTAACTCATCTACCTTTTCCTACAATTTCCTCATGGTGTCTCTGACCAGACTTCTTGCAGCCTGTGTCCCTCTCATCTCTCAACTCTCAATCACTCGTTCCTCCGAATTCCTTTCGGATTCCTGGGTTCTCCTCTACCCTGTCCCTTGTGTCCTCTGTCTCTTTACTCCCCGACCTCCCATTCCCACTCCCCGCAACGCTTCGTTTCCCCCTTCCGTCTCCTTCCTCTTTTAACCCATTTCGCACCCACTGTCCCTTCTCCCTCTGAGCTTCGCTGTGTCCCCCACTC